>PVLA01002390.1:86272-173625 GCA_004027455.1 Hydrochoerus hydrochaeris | reverse complement strand
TTTAGTATAAAATGACTAATGTTCTCCTTTTATTCTGTTAACTTAATAAAGTATACTGATTTGTTTTAGAGTATTCAAACTAATATTGGGTTCAAATCCACTCGTGCATGGTAAATTACCATCTTATATATTGATGAATTTTATATTTTGTTAACGACTTTTGAATCTATGTTCACAAGTCTTATTAGTCTATAAGTTTCCTTTATTGTAACATTTTTGTCAGTTTTGGTATCAGAGTTATGCTGGTCTCAGAGAACAATTTGAGAAATGTTTCTTCTATTTTCTGAAAGTTGTTTTTGGTATGATTGGAGTTTTTTCTTTAAATATTTGCTACAAACTACTGGTGAATCCATCTGGGTTTGGAGTTTTCTTTGTGGAAATGCCTTTAACTGATTTTGTGGTTTTTTTTATATCTTTGTAAACTTGTACTATTAGCATAAAATTGTTTTTAATATTCATTTATTATCTTTCAATGTTAGCATTTGTATTAATTTTTCAAAAAACAACTGTTGAGAGATAACATTTTTATTTTATAGTCTATTTTGGTGCTGTTGCTCATGTACTTCAGAGGATATTCTAACATCTTTGGAGTTCCATTCAGTAAGTTTTAGGCTGAATTTGTTAATAGTGTTCAGATTGCCTCTGAGTCTTGTTGGTTTGTTTGTTTGTTTGTTTTTGAGATGCGGTCTTGCTATGCAGTACATATTGACCTTGAACTCACTATGTACTCTGCTGGCCCCTAATGCACAGCAATCCTGCCTCAGGCTTCCAAGTATTGGGATTATAGATTATGTCACCACACCTGGCTGGTGTTCTTACCAATTTTTAAAAATCAACTTGATCATTATGAGGAGTGCTAAAATTTCCAACTGTGATCATGAATCTGTCACTTTAAGTTCTGTCAAATTTACTTCTTGTATTTTAAAACTATTATGCTGTACACAATAATTTAGGATTATTACATCTTAATGAACTGAACCTTTTATCTTTATGGAATATCTTAATCTCCTTGTGAGTTTTCTCCTCTCTATATAGTACCAAGGTTTAAAACTGTTAGATTTCCTTATGCTTGAGGGAGCAGAATGGATCATTCTCATGCTAATTTGTGGTTTTTGGCATTCTGGCTCTAAAGGCCTCTTTCTCATTGAGATAGGGGAAGAACTGAGTAGGCACATTCTGTATGAGATTCTTAAAATTTTTTAAGTAGAGGCTGTCTTTCGAGTCTTTTCTAAATGACAAGCACAATCCCAAATACTTTGCATGTACTAACAAATTTAATGCTTGTAACAGGCCTACAAGAAGATCATCGTTTTATGGATGAGAAGCTGAGACAGAGGTTCAGTGACATCGGAACTAACAAGGACAGAGGCAGAAGTGAGCCTAGCTCTGAGCCCCAGGGGGATGACAATGTGGCAAGTTCAACTCAACTACTGTGTTCTAGATAAAAATGCACATCTGGTCATGATCCTTCACTTCCCACACCCTTTTGATATTTTGCCATGGTTCTCAGTGTGAAGATACACATTCCTTACCTGTTCTATAAAAGAAGATCTACCTCTGGTTCACCTCACCAACTCCTCATTCTGAATTACTTTCTTCCTTGGTTCATTTCATTCATGCTGTTCATCTCTAACATTTTCAAACATAATGTGTTCTCCTGTGAAAAAATGACATATGCTGTGCTGGAACCATGAAACTCTTCATTGCTTTTCCTTTGATTCATCACCTTGTAAAGTCTCAAATATTGCCTTCTCCAGGCAGCCCTCCTGCTGCTCTCCTTGGCATGTGGTCTAGCCCCACACACTCAGCACAGCCTCTAACACCACACTTGGAACTCTTCCTGGACATGAAAATTTCTCCTCTATACTCCAAACTCATTAATACCAGGGATGGTCACAGTCTTACTCACTACTGTGCTCCTATCACCAACTGTCACCATCTAAAGAAACTGGCACAGCTGCCTAGTGATACATGTATTTTAACTGTTTGACTCCCACAAGCAAACCTGGCATCTCTAAGATACTGTCATCTTTCTAGGCCTCTGCCCTCTGAGATTCTGGTTGTACTGCTCTCTACCATTATTATTTTGCAAACACTTAAAAAACTTTCTAGGACTTAATTCACTGTCTTAAAAAAAAAAAAAAAGAAAAGAGGTTAGCATTCTTCCGGGAGTGAGTCTCAGGAGATGAGATTTCTGGGACTTTGTTTTTGAATAACTACAAAATGCTTCTTCTGGAATTTTGACCTCATAGATTCCAGTCTCATCTGGAACCCAAACAAACAAAGTCATATTGTAAGAGGAATTTAAAACAGTCCCCTCTCATGACTAAGAAATTTACAGAATGTACCTTTCCTGAGCATCTGCTGCCCATATTAGGAAGCGCCCTCTGCCACCCAACTCTAGACCTCCCTATGGTCATCTGATCCGATGAATGTAAAAAGCCATTTAAACTAACCAATGCCTTCCGCTTCTGTAACCGCGCTGCCAAGGCCCTTCCTCCCTTTGTTCTATAGCTTAAAAGCCCTGCTCCAGCTCAACTCGGGGCTCTCTGTTCCTGCGTGTTCAGTGAGCCCCATGCATGCTTGGACAATAAAGATCTCTTGCCAATTGCATGAGAAGGCGTCTGTTGGGGTCTTCCTACACACGGCAGGCGTCTCAACCCTCACAATATACATTTATGAGAAAGAAAAGTGGCCAAAGCTGCTAAACAACCCTCATCTTCAGATTTCATGTAAAATTGTTTTAGCTAATGGACAGAAGGCATAGGGAATATCATTTAATAAAACACTGATTTAAAGTATACAATAAAAGTCAGCAACTCAATGCCCGAGTATTACTTTGCCTAAAATTCCACTAATAATATTGAACTATTTTGGATAATAGCAATTGACTCTTTAAAAATGAAACTATCACCTGGGGTTGGCTTGCAGCTCTAAAAGAGAACGTGTTGCTTTTCTTTTAACATTTATGACTTGTTTTAATTTTGTGTGAGCTAGTGAATCATCTCCTATCTCAACTGACAAGAATAGGTTCCATGAAGAGAAAAAAGAAGAGGAATCATTGCTAGGAAAATCCTTGTTAGGAACAGGATGGAGAAATGCAATGACTGGGTGAATAAGAAATAGTACAGGATGCCAGGGGTAGAGGAAAATGGGTTCTATGTAGGCAGGAAAGAAAGCTTTAAGTGGAAGTTGCACCCTAGGCCTGGGGTTCTGATCCGGCCCGCGGATCAATCCGTGAGTTTCTCCTGGAGGAAGGAAAATGAGGCGGGGGCTGGGTAAAGAGAGAGAGATGGAGACAAGTTGAGAGATTCCAATCAAGCCTCGTTTATTGAGGTAGGGCACAGGGTTTTTATAAGCAGGGGGTAAAACATGGAGCTGGGCAGGGTAAGCACATTGCGTGTCCGCTGATTAGCTAGAGAGCAAGATCTATCCAAATAAGGACAAGCTAAATTGGAGAGAGGTGGGAAGCTGTTGCTAGGTAGGGGTACGTGGTAACCATGACTGGGCCCTCCTCATATCCAGTAAATACAGGAGAGGATCGTGGGTAATGTAGGCTGACACAGAATGCCCTCAGGCAGGAGGGGCAGGAGGGGCAGGAAGGTGGCAAAGCCGCTCCCTACAGGGTTCAATGGTAGAGCACTTGTCTAGCATGCTGGAGATTCTGGATTCCATTCACAGTATAGGAAAAAAGAAACCTTCAGTCTATTTACAGACTCTCCAAGGACTGATTTATCTTTCACATTCAACCTTGCTTACTGACCTCATCCTTATATACCTCTATCTTACCTTTATTCCTTTTAAATAAGTGATTTTTTTAAAAAATGAGATTACTGAAGTATAATTCACAAACAATAAAGCAGTGTTAAAGTGCGCAACTATATAAGATGTACATCTGTGAAATTATTACCACAAGCATGATAATAAACACATCCACCATCCCAAAGAGTTTCTCCCTGTTTCATGTAAACCCTATATCCCTTCATCCTCTAAGCAACTGCTTATCTGCTTTCCAGCATTATTTTGCATTTTTTGAATTTTATGTAAATGAAATTTCATTTTTCCCTTCACTTGACATAATTATTTTGAGATTTATTCATATGTGTATTACTAGTTATGTAAAAAGTAAAAATTATTTTTTAATTGCTGAGTATTTCATCACATGAATATTTTTTAATTTGTTCATCCATTTATTGATTAACATTTGGATTCATTTGGATTATTTCCAGTTTAGGGCTATTACCAGTAAAACTGCCATGAATGTTTATGTATAAATCTGTGTGGGTATATGGATTGATTTCTCTTGGGTAAATATCAATGACTGGGTTATACAGGAGGTTATCTTTTTCAGAAACTGACAAGTTTTAAAATCTTTTTTAAATTTTTTATTGGTACATGTTTACAGTACATAATGATTACTTTCATCCTGGGGAGTTGGTATACATACATGCCCTTATCCTGTATATCTATGGCCTATATATTTTTACACACATCTGTAGGGCATGATGATCACATTCCTCATAAAGACTTGGTGCCTCTACTAACACTTCACAATCCATGCCCCTAAAACTGCTCTTTAAAAGTTTTACCATTATTTACCATTTTACATTCTTACTAGTAGCTTATGAGAGCATCTGTGCCAAAATTTAGTGAGGCCACAAGTTTTAATTTCAATCATTCTAAAAAAAATGTACAGTGATATCTTCTCATAGTTTTAATTTGCATTTCCCTAATGACAGAGGATTTTGACTAACTTTTCACATGCTTATTTGTCTTCCATGTACCTTCTTTGGTGAAATGCTAAAATGTCTATTGTCCTAACTTACTCCATTTGGGTACAAATAGTAAGATAGAATGACTTGGTACTTTCCTTGTACCACTACCATCTGTCCAGCTCAACCCCAAGGCAAAGATAAGTGACTTGTTTTGCTAATTAGCAGCTGTCATCAGTGAGCTTACTGGATACACCAGACCAGGAGATGATGTGTCCAAATCCAAGATGTATAAAAGGAGCGATCCCTCAGATTGCAGCATGGCACGTTTGGTCCAGGAGACTGCCGGGTGAAGAATGCCTGACAGTCTCCACACTGCTCCTTGCTGTTGATGCTGCCCACTTTAATCTACTGCCCAAACCCCTTGCACCCTTTACCCAATATCTAACCATCTGCAGTGACTCTCTGCATTTCTATTGCCTTTTCATATTTTCAGCTTCTCAGTAACCTATACGTAATCATGTGAATCATGATGTGTGATTTAAGTTTTAGAGATATTAGTAATTAAGGTTGGAAAGGAAGAAAGAATTTGTGATATCTCTGGTCAAGACTCCAATTGTCATGAGTACTCACCAAAGCCAATGAAACTGATATAGTTTGTAAATTTGTTGATATTTAATAAATTCTGATGTGGCAAACCACAAGTGCATCAGTCTGCATTAATGACCCAGTGTATGCACAGCACAATGTCACACTGTCTTGATTACTATAGCCTTATAATAAGTAAATCTTGAAATCAGGTAGTATTAGCCTTCCAATTTTGTCTCTTCAAAGTTGTTTTGGATATTTGTATTTCCTTTGCATTTCCACATGAAGTTTAAAAATCACTTGTAAGTTTCTACATGAAAATCCCCCAAACAAAAACCTGCTGGGTTTGTACAGTGATTGAATTGAATCTATATAACAGTGTAGGGAGATCGAACATCAGTGGCTTTTAGTCTTTTGACCTATAAAAAAGGCATATCTCTCAGTTCAGTTAGGTCTTATTTAATTTTCTTCAGCTTATAACTTTCAATATATGTATTCAATGTGTTCCCACTGGCTTGAACCACCAGTGGTACATGTGTAACTGTTCTATCAGGCAGCATGGGAAAGTCATCTGTATATGGGTCTGTCATGGACAAGTTAAACATTGTTAGGTTTATTCCTATGTATTTCATATGTTAAACATTATTGTAAATGATAATTTTATAAAATATAATTTAATAAAACGTAATTTTTTGTAATTTACTAGCAATGTAATTCACTGCTAGTAAATCTTCCTCCTCCTCCTCTTCCTCCTCCTCCTCTTCCTCTTCCTCTTCTTCTTCTTCTTCTTCTTCTTGTCTTTCTGAGACTGGGTCTCCCTATGCAGTTCATGCTGGCTTTGAGTTCACTTAAACATTTTTCTTTTATTTTAAAGAGAATAAAACTGAAAAAAATAAAACAGAATAAAGCCAATTAGAACAGAACAATGAAAAGGATGCAGGACTGCAAACAAGACAACAGAAAATCAATAAAGTCTCTTGTTTTCTTCAAAATAGCTGTCCATACCATCAGATATACTAAACCAAACAAAATAAAACCAAAACAAAACAATGAAAGTGTTGCAGGACTTCAAAACCAGATAATAGGAAATCAACAATGGCTACCGTAATATATCTGCTTATGTTCAAAACAGCTACCCATACCAACAGACATAAAAAAAAAAACAAGGCAGAATAAAACCAACCCAACAAGATAATGAAAACAATACAGGAATTAAAAACAAGATAATGGGGAAATTAACAATGGTTACCACCTTCTTTTTTTAGACATTTCCTTTCACAATATCTGTTGTACATTTTGGATCCCACTAACTTCTTCAGATTTTTATGCTAGGGAGAAAACATGATGTTCACTCATGTGTGTCTGAACCATTTCACCCATGTGCATGATCTCAAAGTTGCATTCATTTACCTACAAGAGCCTCAGGATTATCATTTAGGGCCAGTCCCATGGTGTACTAGGCACCTTGGAGTCAGATAACTCATGGTTGCACTGAAGTCATGGTCTGAAGTTAGGGGTTGGTGGGCCTGAGGCCCTTGGCAGGAGGATGCTTTGCAACAGAAGACAGAGCTGGCATGGAGATCACTAACCCATGGTGAGTGCTTGGAATTTGGTCCTCCTGTAGGAGGGGGTGACCAGCTGGACAACATATTGGAATTGGGCAGGAGGAGCCTGAACCTGGAACAGCAGTGGCTTCAGTTGGCCACTCCTGGCCCAGAGCAGATTGGTGGGATTTTCTTGGGCTGGGTCATACCCCTGGTTGGGACCCAATATCCAGGAAAGAAACTGCCCCTGAAATAGTCCTGAATTGGTTCTGTACGCGTGGCACACACTAATGTGCTGAAGGCCCCCAATGGTTGACTGGCTCAGAGGGAAGAGCCAGCCTACTCTGCCCCTGCTTGCACCTCAGTGATCAACACCAAACTGGAGAGGGCAGCAATCCCTAGCCAGCATGCTTCAGAAGAACCATAACCAATATGGAAAGGGGCTGGGACCTCCACCATACACCTGCCTGGAAGAAACCAGAAACATGACAAGAAAAAGAAACAAGAAAAAGCCTTCAGCTGCCAACCCAGGGAATATGGGTCCAAGAAAGATAAATATAGAAGAGATCAAGGGCAGCAAACATGCAATATCAGACACAGCATCAGCTGACATAAAGAAATATCTTCATAACATTTAGAAGAATACAAAATAGAAATACTAATACAAGTAAAGCAAGATATAAGAAGATTAGTAAAAGAAATGCTAAGCACCTCTCAAGACAACACAGATGGAAGAATGGGGGAACACAGAAAAAGGAGGGAAACCTTCGATGAAGAATATAAAAAAAAATCTAGAATACATGAAACAGATTCAAAGAGATTACCTGGAAATTAAAAACTCCATTGAAAGTTGGCAAAATTGTTTGAAAGAAACTAAAGATAGATTATCAAAACTTGAAGATAGGTTTGCAGTGTGTAATTGTGAAAGGAAAGATCTCTTAAAAATAACAAGGAAACAGGCAGTAATAATACAAGGGCTAAAAGACGACAAGAGGATCTATAACTTAAGAATAAAAAATGTGAGTGAATAAGGGGTAAACAAAAATGAAATACAAAGACTATTCATAGAAATAATGAAGGAAAACTTCCCAAGCATAGGAAAAGGAAATGATATTCAGATATATGAGGCATACAGAACTCCAGCCATCTACAACCAAAACAGATCTACACCAAGACATATAATAATCAAGATCCCAGAAATTCATCACAAGAACAGAATATTAAAAGCTATTAGAGAAAAGAAACAAATCATCTATAAAGGAAAACCCATCAAAATCATGACAGACTTCTCGATACAAACCATCAAATCAAGAAGAGCTTGGAGCAAAGTATTCCAAGCTCTGAAAGAAAATAACCTCCAACCCAGATTGATGCACCCTGCAAAACTGTTTCTCAAAATTAATGGAGAAACAAGATACTTCCATGACAAAGAGGAACTGGGGGAGTTCATGACCACCAATTCAACCCAACAAAAAATACTGAAGGCCATTCTAGAGAGAGAAAAAAAAAAACCAGGATATCAGGAACAGTGGCAGAGAGGTCTCAAAAAACAGGACAGACAGTGGAATGAAGGAGAAAAGTAGACAACCAATGGCAGAAAAATAGCATAGCAGAAATGAGGCAGAGAAGGTTAGCTATAATCTCTAAAATAGATGGCCTTGATACATTAACAAAAAGAAACATAGGCAGAGTAGATCAAGAGATAGGGTCACTGAGTTGCTCTGTATAGGAAATATAATCAACCTGAAAGAGAGTTTATGGAATGAAAGTCAAATATGAGAAAACAATGTTCTATGTGACAGGGAACCAGAGAGAAATAGGGGCGGCTTGTCTAGCAGCTGCAGATAGGTTGGAATGACATGATATTTTGTGCAGTGGAGAACTACTCAGCTATAAGGAAGGAAAACCTTGAGGTTTTTGTAGGTAAAGAAATACAACTTAAGATCAAGCTCATGGATAAAAAGGTTCAGAACCACTTAAGGTAAATAGCGAGTTGCCCCCCTAATCTAAAAACTAAAGGAGGTAGTGGGACCCAAATTGTACAATGTGCCCTGTGAAAGTGAAAGGGGAGGAATTGTCTAAAAAAGGCAGGCAGAGGACATTGTTATTAGTATATCAGGATTTAAAATCCACATTATTCTCATCACTCTATTTAGATGGATTATATTCTGTTCCAGTCTGTCTACTTGTACTAGATTTGAGGGCACAGACAGCTATTCCAAAAATAGCAGGATATACTATGGTAACCATCCTTAATTTCCTATTAGCTTAATCTGAAGCCCTGTATTACTTACACTGTCTTATTATGACTGATCCTATTTGAATCTGGTTTGTTAGATCACTGTTTTGTTTTGATGGATTTTATTTGAATCTTTTCTGTTTGGTATTATCAAATCTGAGAGTATAGGCAACTACTCTGAAGATGACAAGAATTACCAGGATACCCATTCTGGTCTGACTATTACCTGCTTTTGAAGTCTTATGTCTCCAATGTTTTGTTTTTATTAATATTGTTATATACTGATATGTTGAATTATACTATGCCTGATGATATAGACAATTCTATTGAAGGTAACAAGAGACATCATAGTAACCATTGTAGATCACCTTGTATTGTGGTTTTATATGTCTTTTTCATTTTGTGTTTTTCTAGGAATTTGTTTGGTTTTGTCTTGCTTTTTTTTATTTCCCTCTAATACAGGAAGGATAGGTATACATGTAGAGACTCATGCACATGTAGAACTTCTAAATAGTTTATGAGAATTGATTATATAATGCAAGATGAAATGAATAGCTACTTTGAAGAAAAAGAGACACTAAAGTATCCAGTGTTGATTCTGTAGTGTCATGATATGAAATCCTGCAATACTACTATTCTTTAGTCAGAGTGATTTTAGACTGTTTTGTTTTGTTTAATTTCAACATATGTGAAGGTATGGACAGCTATTTTGAAGAGAATGAGAGACACTATTGCAGCCATTGTTGACTTCCTTATTGTCTGATCTTAAAGACCTAAAATGCCTTCATCATCCTGTTCTGATCAGTTTTATACTATGTTATTTTGTATGAATTCACTGTATGCGAAGATATGGACAACTATTTGGAAGAAACCAAGAGACAATATGATAGATAGTGAAGATCTCCAGATGTCTTGCCTTGAAATCTGTGTCTCTTACATTGTTTTTTTATGGTCTGTTTTGTTCTGTTGTGTTATGTTTAATTTTACCCTCTTTAAAATAAAATTTAAAATTATCAGTTAGTAGCTTCCAATTTTATAAAAATACCTCATCTTTCTTATCCATTCTGCAGTTGATGGGCAAGCTACTCCTGCTTACTTCTGGTTTCCTGTCACATGGAATATTGTTTTCTCTCCTTTGACTTTCAGTCTATGAATTTCCTTTCAAGTTAAAAGTGTTTTTGTGTACAGCATATTGATGGATCTTGGTTCTTGGTCCACTTTCCCTGTTTCTTTTTATTGGAGAATTGAGGCCATCTACACTAATGGTTACAATTGGCATGTTTTGGCTTCTCCCTGCTATGCTATCCTGCTGTTGGCCGTCTAACTTTCCCCTTCCATTCAACTGCCTGATCTGTTTGGTGATCCTCTTCTGATGCTATTTCTGGAAATGTAGCCATCTTTATCTCTCTCTAGAATAGCCTTCAGCACTCTCTGTAGTTTTGGTTTGGTGGTCATAAATTTCATCTTGCCCAATTCATGTGTCAGTACTAATAGCTCTTTCATATGTTCCAGATTTCCTACCTGGATAATCGTATTAAGTATTGTCTACAAAGAATTTTACTTGCTTTCCAATTTTACTTTTTTCTTTCTAACTTGAGTGCCTTTTATTTCTTATTCTTATTGCATTGACTGAAACCTCCATTACAATGCTTAACAAAAGAGATGAGGTCAGGCATCCTTTCCTTGTTCTAGATCCTTGGGGAAAAGACTCAGTCTTTCACTCTTAAGTATGATAATAGCAGTAGGGCTTTCTAGGTGAGCTTGATCTAGCTGAGAAAGTTTCCTTCTATTCTGTCTGCTGAAAGCTTTCATTAGTAATAGATGATGAATTTCTTTGAATCTATTAAAATGATCATATGATTTTTTCTAAAGCAAATTTTAAAAAATGTTTTGGTAATAGGACACATTATATTGATTGATTTCTCAGTATTTAACCCATTTATAGGATGAATAATCCCTCTTGATCATGATATATTAATCATTTTCAATATTGTTGGGTTGAATTTGTTCAAATACTATTCAGAACCTTTGTGTGTATATTAGGCATATTGGTAGATTAGTAGGTAGTTCTTATTGTAAGTTATTTAGTTCTTTAATTTTCTGGAAACTTTGGATAGCATTATTATTTCTTCCTTAAATATGTAGTAGAACTTGCTAGTAAAGCCATCTGGGTGTGGAATTTTCTTTTTTGGAAGAGTTTTAAGTAGGGTCAAGTCCTCTTACAGAATTATTTCTTGAAAGAGATGTGGCATTTCTTGCATACTGTCAAATTATCATAAAGCTGATCATAGTATTTCATTATTTAATAACTGAAGAATGATTAGTCTGAGTAGAGGCTTACCAATTTTATTGATTTTTCTCATGGAATGTTTAGTTTTACTTTCTCTACTATTTTTTTTAAATTTTTTTTATTTCACTGATTTTTGCCTTAATCTTTATTATTTCAGTTCTTCTGCTTATGTTAGGTTTTAATTTGCTTTTTATTGCAAACTCTCATGCCTTTAAAGTGTATGTTTCCTGTAGTTAGCTTTTGTTTTTTTTAAATCAACCCAACAACTCTGTCATTTGATTCCAAATTACATGAAGTCACTTAAAGTTGTCTTACAGTTCATTTTTCTTTTTCTAGTTCCTTATGGCAAAAATTGAAGTGATTGGTATGCTCCCTTTATTCTTTTCTAACTCAGGGATTCAAAGCTATGGCATTTCTCTAATACAATATTTTTATAGTATTCTTCATATTTTTGATAGATTGTATTTTCATTTTTTGTTCAGTTCAAAATACTTTCCAGTTTCTCTTCTGATATCTTCTGACTCATGAATTATTGAGATATTTCTTATTTAATTTAAAAATAATGGGAGATTTTCCAGAGATCTAATTTAATTTATTGTGGTTAGAGATCATGCTTTATATAATTTGAATCATTTTCAATTTAATGAGACTTGTTTTATGATCCAGGTTATGGATCATAACATTTCCTTGTGCACTTGAGAAAATATGAATCCTGCTGCTGTGAAATGGAATATCCATCAGGTCCAGTTGGTTATTGGTCTTTCCCAAGCCTTTTTTTCATTCATTTTATTTCTATTTCTATTAGTTATTACAGGGACATTAAGCCCAGACTATAGGTATGGATTTATGTATCCTTGAAATTTAATCAGCTTTTAATTTCATGCATTTCAAAACTCTGCTATTAGAGGTATAAACATTTTTTTAAACAGAATAAAAATGATGCAGAATTTCAAAATAAGATGATAGAAGATTAACAATGGTTATATTTAATATTGTTGTCTTCAAAATAGTTGCTCAGATATTATTACTATATCCTTTGGTAAACTTAGTATGAAATGGCCTCTTTTGCCACAGGTAATATGGTTTGCTCTGAATATATATATATATATATATATATATATATATATTGCATTCAAATCCATCCTTTTCATTTTGTATAGCACTTGGTTTCACATGTCAAAAGGCAAGTGTTGTTTGCAACAAGAAACTTGTCTGGTATGTAATGTGTATTTTCAATGATACTCATCTACCCTAGATTTCTTTCAATTAGTATAGCACAGTATATCTTTATATATCCCTTCAACTTTTAAACTACTTGCATTTTTAAAGTGAATATTTGTTTCTTATACTTGCTTTTTAAAATCAATCTGATAATCTTTACCTTTTGACTCCAATTTATATCTGCATTCACTTAAAGTTGTCTCACAGCTCTTTTGTTCCATTTCAAGTTCACTAATCTTTTATAAACCTGTAATCTGCCACAATTTCATCTCATTATGACTTCCATATGCTTACCTTTAGGTGTGTGCACTGTTGGAGATTGGATCCAGGGCCTTGTGCATGGCAGACAAGTGCCCTACCACTGAGCAATTCCCCTAGCCTATACCTCTTTGAATATATGGAATATAGTTAGAATTAATGAAGAAGATCATTAAACATTATAACAGCTGTGTCAAATCTTGGGTCAGTTTTGATGAATTATTCTTATTATGGACCCTATTTTCTTGCTCCTTGGGATGCCTACTACTAGCTTTTGGATCAATGGCAGACATTATGAATTTGATACTGTTGGATGTGGGATCTATGTATTTTCTCAAAAATACTGTTGAGATTAATTTTGGGATATAACTAAATTACTTGGAAATAGTTCGATCCTTTCAGGTTTTGCCTTTAAGATTCTTTTGATGTGACTAACTATTCCAAGGTGCTTCTAAGTCATCCATCCAATGCCCCGTCAATTCTGAGGCTGTCACTTTTCCATTGAATGATTTACAATGGTTCTTTCGCTGGCCATGGGTTGTTTCCTCACCTGAATGTGATCAGTACATTGTTGAATTCTCACGTCAGGCTCTCTGCTAAGCTCCAGCGTTCTTTCCTTTGTACAGCATTCTCCTTTCTGGTACATTCTGTCCTGCCGGCTCTTGCTCAGTCTCTTCACATCAGGAATCTGTTACATTTTGGTTTGGTTCCCACTCCCTGCATTACAGTTTAGGAACTTTCTGAAAACAGTAAGTCAGGCAAATTTTAGAGCTGACAGTCTCTTGAGATCCATGTGCTTCCTTTTCTGTTGTATAGTGACTTGAGTATCATTATTTCATTTGCTTTATCTATTTTCTTAATTGCTTCAGGCTGAAGGATTAATCCAGTTTGTGTTATTGTATATTGTCTGAAAGTGGAGTTCAAAGGAGTCCATTTTAAGTTGTAAAATTAGCCAATCATACTTACATCCTTTCCGAATCCCTAGAGAACGGGTTGTGGTCAAATTTAATCAGGAGGAGGCCACTGTGCAAGATGACAAAGCTTCGATTTCTCAGTGTACCATTTGGGGCTACAGAATTTTCCACAAAGCCAGAGAAATGCTCTTTTTAAAGGACATTTTAAAGACAAATGGGAATATTATTTAATACTCTTAACAAATATCATAATCAATGTGCATGCTGGAATCACAATTGCAAGATTTGCTTTCTTGAACTCATTCCTCAACTCTTTCTGCACTTGTTATGTTTCTCTTATGGGTTCTTATCTATCTTGCATGCTTTTTTTCTCTTTTCTATTAATCTGTGTTAATCACTCTCTCATACTTCTGTCTGTTTCAATTCACTACACTGGAACACAGTACACACTGCATTTTACTCCTAGAATTATTACCATATCCCTGAAACACTGGCTAAGTCACTTCAACACTTTGGGTTTTAACAGAATAAGTGTTTAACAGTAAAAAGGATTCATGCAGTGGCTTAGGGCTGTGTTATGTGCTATACTGGGGTTTGCTGGGGGAGAAAAAATTTCTAAGTAAAATGAATCATGGCTGCTTCACCATCTTACAATGTTATCCTCTTAAGTATAGATCATGCTTTGGGCTCCAAAGGAGAGAGGTTGGGCCCATTATAACTGGATAATATTTACTACAAAGGAGGTATTTTGTATGGTTATATGTTCAATTAACCTGGTATCTTTGGATTTAAACACTAAGAATGTTTTGAATTGTTAGCTCAGTCCCATCAGTAGCCATTTTCATAAGACATGACTTAGCTTACTTCAGATGGGCTCAGGATAAATAGGTACTGCTTCGCTTTTCACAGACAACTATGTCAGTCTTTAAAGTGGAGTGAGAAGCTGGGCGTGATGGTACATACCAGTAATCCCCATACTCAGGAGGATGAGGCAGGAGGATTGCCATGAGTTCAAGGCCAGCCTGGGCTACACAGTGAGTTCAATACTAGCCTGAACCTATGTAGTGAGACCTTGTTTTTTAAAAAAAAAAGTGAAGTGGAGTGGGATTGTTACTCCTTTAAATGTGGACAGGAAAGGAACTTCTGAGTTCTTAGTATTTTCACCTGAAACATGAGAGCAACATTGCTCACCTAAAATTAGTGTGGTGATTAAATGAGAGGATTGCATGTAAGACATTTAGTATAATGCCTGCATATAGTAAGTGCTCAGCTATTGTCAGTTACTATCACTGTTCATGACTTAATAACTACTTATTGAGAACCTACTATGAGTGAAGTCTTTGACTCACTTCTGAGATTTGCTAGAAGGTTGCGCTGAGCATGGAAGATCTGTGTGCATTCCCTTTTATTGGAAAGAGCAGAAAACAATAGTTGCATGGAAGGGTTACACCAGTGGTGATGAACCTATGGTGTGCATGCCATCGCTCGATACTTGTTATCACTGAAAGCTCTAAAAGGTTCACCATCTTTTAAAACTATCATTCTTGGACTGCAGTCTGGAGCAAAAATTGGCAAACTTTTCAAATGAAGTGCCAGATGGTAAATATCTTAGGCTTTGTGGGGCATATGTTTTCTCTCACAGCCACTCAAAACTGAAAATAGTCATGTACAAGACACAAACAAGTGGGAATGGCTGTCCAGTAGCTCCAATTTCTTGCCAAGCCTTGGTCTAGAGGGAAGACAGATATTGAAAGAGGCCATTATTGTATGGGGTGACAAGGTTTATGGCCAAGACATCAGGGAATGGTCTAGTTTCTTACACTCAAGGAGGGATCCTTGGTTCAGCAGCATGGACAGCATCAGAGAGCTTGTTAGAAATGCAGCATTTCCTGTCCAGCTAGAACTGTGGGATCAGAGCCGGCACCTAACCAGGTTATGGTAGAAAGACACTTGATAGAAGGAAGAATGTCCTGTGTGAAAGCTAAGGACAGGTACAAGATTTCAAGGTCATGTATGGGCCAGGCACATCTTTCAGACTGAAAGAGCAACAAAAAGTGCTGAAAACTAAAGAAATTGGGGGACTTGTTGACTACTGTAGGTGAGAAAAAACCTCAGCCACATGACAGTCAATTTCAGAGGCTTGATTCTGTTTCAATCCTATTTTGAAACCAATGATAAAAAAGACATTTTTGAGATAGTTGAAAATTTGAATATAGAGTGTGTGTTGGTGCCACTGTTGTAGTGGTCTTGGGTTTATGTGTGAAAATTCACTAGAAATACAAATGAAGGGATTTAGGAGTGAAATGATCTAGTAAAAAGAATTTGCTTGAAGAAATATTGATAAAAATGGAAGACACCAAAAAGACATAGATGAAAGAGGTGGAGCAGAAAGTAATTGCTGAATCAGGGGACCCATTTGGCTTGTTATACTGTTTCTAACATCTTTTGCATAGATGGGAAAACTTTCATAATAAAAGAAAAGCTAAAGGAGGATTTGGGACTCCATCAAATTTCTCTCTTTTTTTGCGAAGTTCAGATTATGCTTAAACCATCCAAGAGCTGTGCACAAAGCAATATTTTCCTCCTTTGAAGTCAGTTCAGAAGCACTTGATGGAAGGTCACCTTGAGCTCGATGAATCTATGTGTTGTGCTTTTTTGTGTGTGTGTGTGTGTGCAAAGGACAGGAAAAGAACTTCCTGGAGGATTAACTCTGTTTCAAAGTAGATGCATCTGATCCTGGGGCTGGAGAGGCCTCTGCTGAGCTGCAGCTGAGACCCTCACCCAGAGGTCCCTCCAAAGAAGCAGCCAGGTCTTAAGAGGAGGGCATGTGTGCCCATGTTGGGGCCAGGTGGCCTTTGATGGTGACATTTCAGTGAGGAATCTCTTAGATCGTTAAGGACAAGGAGCATGAAAAGGAGAAAGCTCTGGACCGAATTTTGACATCTGAGTTTCTTCGAGAAGGCGAGTAGGTCTCTTAAGCTACATCTGTAATTATTTGACCTATTCAGTTAGTTTGCAATGAGGACTTAATAAGAAAACACACAGTCATGGTTTCACTAGGAGCTGGAAGGAGTAAGAAATAAAATTTGTATTTACTTTTCCTGAGTTGAATTTCCCAGTACTCTCCCTTATTTCAGGTGGCTTGTTCAGTTTATCATTCTTCTGCCCTTAACATGTGTTGGTGCTAAGTTAGGATCACCAACAGATGAACCCCAAATTTTACTATTCTCCCAATGTCGTACCTTCATCTCTAAAGCTGAAAATAGTTCCTTAACACGTGTCTCCTTTTTTTGGTACTGAACTTACAATCTTATGCTTGCCAGGCAGACACTGTGCTGCTGAACTATATCCCCAGCCCAACAAGTCCCTTTTAGTTTGGCTCTTTCTCTTTTCTGTCTCAAAGGTTGATGTAAGGGTATTAGAGAAGAAAGGAGTCAGAAATGATATTGCATGCCTAAATTCCCAGCTACCTTGAAGGCCAAGACAGGAGGATGCTAAGTTTGTGGCCAACCTGTCTCAAGGTAAAAACATAAAAAGAAATGTAGCCCAGCACTCCCAATACTTTTTTTTTAAATATAGAAAGATAGCAGAACAAGTCCTCATTTGTACTGTGGGATTGTTGTACCAGAGCTTGACTGACTACCCATTAAATCTCCTTTAAAAAGCACTCTAGAATTTAAAGCTCCACAGGTCTCTAAAATTAAAAAAAAAAACAGGTGTAGGTGAGAAAGTATAGCAAAAATATTGATAAATGGAGGAATGCATACACAGGCTTATATATTTTTCACTTATTGGTATGTAAAATTTTTTGTTAAGAAATCTGACTTGAACAGATTTCTAGTCTTGATTATGATGTGAAGCTCCCAATTAAACTTGTCCAAGAGCAGAACACTAGGGTTTCTTGTTGGCAGTTTGCATTGGCTGCATCCATCCCAAGCCTGCCTATATATTCCTGCTGTGCTTCTGCATCCTCCAGGCCCTGTAACTTCGTGTGCTTGTGGTTGAGCAGTGCAGTGTCAGAGTCCTACACTGTGGGGTTTTAGGCAAAGATCAGTTCCTTGATTTTAAATGCTGCCTGGTATATGAATATCCCTACACTGTTCCAAAATCCTTAATGCCTTGTTTTCCAAACTACCATGGACATGTGGAGAGATACAAGAGGTGTAAAAACTTCTCTGAGGTTTCATAAAATTCACCCTCTCCCAGCTGATGCCTCACACATCCTTTGAGTCTTCTGATTTCTTCAGTTCTCTTCTTATAAATATGTTTTGAGATACTTTCAACATCTTATTCTTTCTGCTTTTATTTAATCTTTGATTTTATGGATATAAAACTGGTGAAATATTTGAAAACAGAAGGATGATATGCAATGGACAGGGCAGAGAGAGGGCCAAGTGCATGCTGCTGCAGAGTCCCAATCTGTTGGCCCCAGGGACCCACAGGTAACACATTTGGCTGGTTTGGTTTGTGAAGGAACTAGCAGCAGTCTCACGGGACTGAGAAACCACACTACTCTTTTCAACCAGCAAAAGCCTAGAACGTTGGCACATCTCCAAGCAGATTGTGGAATCACTTCTTTGATTCTGAATCAAAATAGAAATTGTAGCACTAAGGCCAATGAGCAGTAGATTGAAGTTGTAGTACGTTTACAGGTTCAGAAAAGAGTAAATGGATCCACATTTTTCTTTCTTGATATTAGGTAATATGGAGACTGCTGGTGGGAAGGAATCTGTGTTTTTTAAGCAGTTCCCTAAATTCCCTCACAGGTAACTGACTTAGACATGATACCAAACATCCCCAAATTAAAGGGGGAGAGATTTATTTTGGCTCGTGTTTTAGAAGATTCAGTCCTTACATGGTCCACAGGTTCTAAGGTAGGACTGTAAGGCAGAGAGCATGAAGGGAGGAGCTGGAGAAGGAGATAAACCCTTTCAGACCATGTCCCAAGTAACTTGCCTTTTCAAACCAGACCAGACCAGATCTCCTAAATCGCCTATAACTCATTCACCTTGAAAAGCCTCATCTATGAGTACATGAGACTTTAGGGGCATTTAGATATGAAGCATAAAAATAACTAAAGACAGGTTGTTTGCATCTTTTTGTTTGTTCATTTAGGAGCAGAAGAATTGTATTGAGTTATGGCAGGAGGCAGGAAGTGGCTCATTTTGTTTATTCATACAAGGGAGGTGGTGTTAAAGACAGATTGTATAAAGATGATCTAGTTTGCTCGCCTCCTTTTATAGATATGGAAACTAAAGCCCACATGGGAAAGGATGATTTCCTGGATATCACATTGCTGTCAGTGTTTGGGCAAAGCCTGAAGCTTGTATCTTTTCAGGAGTACTTGGGACATTCACTGAGACCATATCCTGGATCATAAAAGAAACTGTTATGGTCTGTGTTTAGATGTTCTCCCAAAGTCTCATGCAATCATGGGACTTTTTCAGAGGTGGCTGAATCTAGAGCATGTGATATTAGAATTATGCACATGTGATTAGTAAATCACTCCACTGTTTGGTCTGGCATAATTTTGACTAGGATTAATAGTGTGGGTGCTACATCTGCCCTAGGGTGGGTAGCCTGCATATAATGTAGGGGGCAGAGGGAGTCTTGTCTCCCTCTCCCTTGCTTCTTTTTGCTCTCTGCTGCCACCATGAACTGTTTCTCCTCTGAGATATCCTTCTGCCAAGCCATCCTGCCTTGGACCCAGCACATGATGAACTGAAACCTCTATAAACTAAGAGTGAAATAAACCTTCCCCCCTTTAACCTTGGGTGTTGGGTATTTTGTCTGGGCAATGAAGGAAAAGTAACTAGGACAGAAACCATAGCAGATTTAGAATAATTAAAATTAGTAATTTAAGAGAATTAAAATCATGAGTATGTTCTCTAGTCATGATGAATTAAAATAGAAATCAATAATAGAAAAACAGGGAAAACTTCAACACATGAAAAATAAAATGACACACTTTTAAATAATCCAGGCAAAAAAATTTCAAAAATAGATAATTAGAAAGTATTTTGAACTGAATGAAAGTGAGAATATATTGATATTTGTATATTTGTGCAATTCTGTGCTTTAGAGGGAAATCAATGAATTGGAAACAAAAACAGTCAAAAAGCTAATTTTTGGAAATGATCAATAATATTGATAAATCCATTTAGTTAGATTGTTCAAGGAAAAAAAAACCAGACACAGTAAAAAAACAGGAAAAACAGGAAAACAAAAAGACATAATAACCACCTTGTCCTGGTTTTCCTGAAATTTTCTAATTTTGACACTAACCAAACAAAAAAGTCCTCAGTGATGCAGCAAGATGAAGGTCAATTTATGACCTTAGTCATATTTTTGTACTAGCAATGTACAATTGAAACAAAAATTAATACAATTTACAAAGACAGATGTATAAATCTAACGAGACATGTATAAGTTAAGTATCCTGAAAACCACGAAGTTCTTAACGAACGTCTTATGAAGCATAGCAAAAATATCTATTGTCCTCAAAATTGATCTACAGGCTTAATAGAATCCTGAGATCCCAGAAAAACTTTTTATAGCTGTGAATAACCTTATTCTAAAACCTAGTACAGCCAAATAAGTTTGCAAAGAAAATTAAGGATTCATATTGAACAATTTTAAGACTTACTATAATAATTATAGAGATCCTGACAATGTGGTATTGGTGAACAGATGGAAAATAGAATAGACCAGATCAGGGAGTTTGGAAATAGAGCTACACAAATATAACTGATTTTGGACAGAGACTCAAAGGCAATTCAATGACGGGATAATCTTTTCGATAAATGCAATTAAAATGATTGAATATTGATTTCAAAAACAAAACTCCCTGAAATCCAAAAATCCCCCAAATACATAAAATTCAAACTTCATACTTGTACAAAGCTGAACTCAAATGGATAATATAGCTAAGTGTAAAACAAAACTGTGAAATTTTAAGGGAAAAAAAATAGAACCAGGCATGGGGGAACACACCTGTAATCCAAGCACTCAGAAGACCAAAGCAGGAGGACTGAATGTTCAAAACCAGCCTGAACTATATGAGGAGAGCCCGTCAACACACACACACACACACACACGAAACAAAAGGGAAAAAAAATCTTGTTCTGGGGTTAGGAAAATAATTTAGATATGTTACTAAAATCATGATCCACAATATAAAATGTTGTTAATCACATTTCATGAAAATTACTTTTGATCTGATAAAGATTGTTAACAGAATGACAACACATACACACTGAGAGAAGATATCAAAGCATGCAGAGTATATAAACAGGTTTCAGCATTTAACTGGAAATATCAAGTGATAAGCAAATGACTTCAAATACTTCAAACAGCACATAAATATGACAAATACGTGAACAAATGTTCCTCAGTCAATGGGAAAATTTATATTTAAGCCATGTGACATTACTACACACTTATTAAAAATACTGATTATATGAAGAGTTGGCAAATATTTGGAGCAACTGAAACTATCATACATTCTTGGTAGATATGCAAAGTGACACAATTATGTTATAAAGCAATTTGACAGTTTCTTGCAAAGTTAAAAGTACCCTTATGTCATGAGATAGCAATGCAATTCCTATGTAGATACCTGGAGAAATGAAAATTCTGTTCACACCAGTTTAATTCAAAACCCCCTAAAATGGAAACAACCCAAGTATCCCTCAAAAGATAAATAAATGGTGATATGTTGTACAATGGAATTTTACCCAACAGTAAAAGGACTGAATTGCTGATACATGCAACAACCCTCATTCTTCAAGGAATCAGGCTAGGTGAAAAGAAGCTACTCTGGAAAAGTTATATACTAAATTCCATTTATGAGACATTTTTGAAAAGATAATAACAGCAGTAGGGATAGGTGGTAGGTATAATTAATTATATAGATTATAGCGGGCATTTCTTTGGATGATAAAATTATTCTGTATTCTGATTGGCGGCATATATTCAAATTCATAAAAAATCTATGGCATCTGTCATTTAAATAAGAAAATGACATTTGACTCTTCATAAGGTTTACAGCAATTATATCAGAAAAGTAAGTCACTGAGAATCAGAAGTTAGGTTAAATAATTTAATATTCTTTTAGTTACATGTCTCCAATTTTTATTTAGCAGTTCCTTTGGAAAAAAGATTCATCTAAATTTAATCAATTGCTTACAATACTGTTAACTGTTTGGCAAAACTCAGTCTTAATACTAGAATGATTATAAGTTGGTAGGGAAAAAGTGGATGTCTTACCACTGAAGTAGTTATCTTCTTTAATGTGTGAGTCAAGAAGGTGAAAGGAAAAATGAGTCATTGTAACTTTGTTAGAATGTTTTTGCATTTCAGTTGAGAGCTATTTTTTAACCTCACTTGCATAAACACAATAGAGACCAAATCTTCCATTGTTCTATTCCTCCATCCTTAACACATAGTCTACACCTTCAAGGTCATCTCAGTCTGCAGCTGAATGAACTGTAACCATTTTTGGGACAACTTGTCTGTGTTCTCCGACAATTCAAAAGATGAAGGGGAAGATTTGTGAAAGGAAGAGTCAAGAGATGAGGTGGAAGGAGTGGAGTGGAAGGGGAAGTAAAGTGAATTAAGACGTGTAACATCTAACATACATGTAACAACTTCCCATGATAAATGTAATCATTACGTACTACAAACGTAATGATTAAAATAAAAAAACACTACCACTAACAACAAAAAGAGGAGTTGCCTTATATTTTCATATATACATCTTCTCATTAGTTCTCACTAATGCACACATCTTATTAGTCTGACCATAATTAATGGTCATATCTATACACAATGGAGATTGGGAAATGTAGTCTTTCATTTGGGTTCTTTGTAGTCAAGAATAAAACTAGGGCTTTGTTATTAAGGGAAGAGGACAAATGGATATTGAGTTTTATGCTCCTGTGTAGCAATAGCTTTTCCCATGGGAGAGAGTTACTTTGATTTTATGAGGGTATATGGCAGAAAGGCAGTTTGCAATAACCTAAAGGAGAATTTGTTTTTTAGGGAGTTTAACCTTGTTGAACAAGCTGTGCAGAATGAGTCAACCTTAGTTAAAATCTTCCTTAGTAGGAGGATCATCAAACTGATCAGATGATGATCTCCTTTTGATGGTCAGGAGTTCAGAATAAAACTGGACTCAAAAGACTTTAGTGCAGTGAAAATACCCTGTATGGGGCTGGGGATTTAACTCAGTGGCACAAGCACCAACCTGGCAAACATGAGGTTATGAGTTTGATCCCTGATACAAAAAAAAAAAAAAGAAAAGAAAAAATGCTGTATGAAACTAATGGGGTGGGTGGGTACAGGTTGTTGTATTGTTTCTCCAAACCTATGGAACATACAGCACCAACAGTGAGCCCTGAAGTAAACTATGGACTCTGGGTAAGAGTGACATGTCAGTGTAGGTTCATTGGTAATAACAAATGTGCTATTCTGGTGATGCATGTTGAATAAATGGGGAGGTTCTGTAGGGGGAGAGCATATACAGGAAATTTCTATCATCTTCTCTCAATTTTTGTAAACCTAAAACTTTTCTTTAAAAATGTCTATTTTTAAAAAGGCTTCATTCTTGGAAGCCTTTAGGAAGAATTGCAAGTTATAGCCCCATACTGACTTGGTCTTGCTTGAATTGAAGACCAGCATGGAAAACACCAGCCTCCCAGCAGGATAAGACCACCCAATGGCTGGGTAGAGGGTGGGGTGCATTCTGAAAAGATTGTATAAACCAGGCAGAGCACAGGATGCTGTAAGCTCTCACTGACCTGCTTCTGTGAGCCTGGAGCTTCTCTGTCATTTTGTCTGTGATGTGGGGACATGACTGGCCTTACTCAGGGGGGACATGACTGGCCTTACTCAGGGGGAACATGACTGGCCTTACTCAGGGTGGAACATAGGCTAAGTTTCTCTCCAAATCTCCCACTTAAAAACCTGTGTCACCTTCAAGGGTGCCCTCTTTAGGTGTCCATCACTGCTATGTCTTGGAAAATCTAATTCTCACTACCTTGATCTTTATCAACCATGTTTCTATTTGTTTTTCATTGCAACCATTTCTCTGTTGTCATGGTGGCCAATATACAGTTATAAAAGTAAAACTTGAAAACACATTTGAATTTGTTTGGCATTTGGTATGGAGAATCTTTACTTCTCTTCCCTGGGGTTTCCTTTACCCATAAACGGTTCCCTCTTGAATTCTCATCTTTGGGTCTGTTTCCAGAGAAACAGCTAGAACAGATCTCAAACTGAGAAGCCTATGAGAAAGAGTACATAGAAACAGGCAAAGCAACACAAAAAAACACACCAGAACTGATTATATCTTTTTTTTTTTTTTTTTGAGGAATGCTACTGAATCTCACAGCAATGCCTTACCTACTGTTGCAGCTTACTGGGTCTAACAAAACTGGATATATTTTCTGAACCCAGAACAGGTTAGAATTAAAGTGGAATACTAAAAAGGAAAAAAATTCCTTCAAACAAATTTAGTAGTGTTTACTTGAGCAAAATAAACAAAAACAACTCAGGTTGGACAGGTTCTGGAGTCAGACCCAGTCCCAAGACTTTTAACCATAATCATCTGACAGAATTTCTAGAAAAACAAATGAGACCCAGAAACCACTTACTTGGCTTTGGCTTAGTCAATTGTTCAGTCAGTTGGTTACAACTTAATAGCTAATTGTTTACAGTGTCATCAGTTAATTGGCTACAGGACCTTTTGCAACCAGCCAAAGCTAAGTTGCAGTACTGTTAAATTGTTGGTTTGGTATTTTGGGCCCAGTGCAGGGACCTGGTCCAAATTCATAGTCTCCCACACAATTATTTAACAGAAGGGAGTGGTGCTATGCTACAGGAAGACAGAATGCACTAAATAATGAATGCTAGGAAAGGGCAAAAACATAATTAAAAAATATAGTAGTCATGACCATCAATATCCACAGCAACATGGGGGCCATTTAGGGCAAGTAGCTGAGCACACTTCCAGCGGTTCCTAATGAATAAATGTGTGCAGAGTTAGAGATGAAACTTTCCAGCTCCTAAATCCTTCCTGTTGACCTGATACAGTACAATTCCATTGGCCCTTGCTGTTGTCTAGGCAGACTGTTTTCATTCTTGCTGGGATCATTTCAGTAGCCTTCTTCCCTGGTCTCTCTGGCTTCAGGCTCATCTGTCCTTAATTCATCTCTATTCTTGTTGCCAAGAAAGATCATTTTAAATGCCAGGCAATGGATGCTTAAAATCTTTCAGAAGCAGGTGATGTTCTGGATGTTTGTAAAGTTTTCTCTATTTTGCTTCATTTTCTGTTTTCTGAATTTGAAACCTGAGTATTGAGGTGTCTTAATTAATGTTAATTACTGAATGCAGAAGCATTCAGTTCCCTCACAGGCCATACCCTGGTAAACAGTCAGAAGAGGGGGTGCTTTCACTCAGCTAGGACATCAGGGAACTCTTGCTATGCACTTTGAGGGTTTTAGCTGTTACCCTATTTTAAATTCTTACTTTTGCTCCTATGTATTACCATTTCTATCTATCTATCTATCTATCTATCTACCTATCTATCTAAGTATCTATATGGATGGATTAATTAGCTAAAGATGAGACACCCTAAGATTTTCAGTAAAAACCAACAAGTTAAAGAAAAACTTAAGAACATTCTCTAAATTCTTTGATATGGCTCTGTCAGATTAGAAATTGTGATAATGTAGTACTACTTACATAGCCCTTGAAGGTATCTGTTACTGCAAGAAAAATAGTGACCGTTATATGAAATTGTGTCTGATTTATTGGCAATAGAGGTCATTAATATCTGTAATGTGTTCTTTCTGAGAAGAGTTGGGGAAGGAGAGCTTGAAACCCACTTACAAATTCATCATAAAGAAAAAACACAAACATTTCAAAAATAAACCAGGTTTTTTTTTAATGGCAAAGGCAAATTTACAACATTATGTCAGAAAAATAGTTTTAATCTATTTTTGCTACTGTAAAATGTAGTACAAAAAGTCATTCTTTAATAGGTGTGTTCAGTCTGAAAACACACTCATACTACAAGTTGTGAGTGTTAAATACATTGGTCAAGAAACCACACCTCTGCTGGGCCCATAACTCAGTGACACAGCACTTGCCTGACTAACATGAAGTCCTGAGTTTGATTCCTGGTACCTCCCAAAACCCCGCTCCAAAGCAATTTTTCCTTACATAATTAAGGTAAATTAAGGGTAATGTGTTACTTATTAAAGGAAACAGACTATTTTAAAATTATTTATGATTACAAAGCTAAAAATATTTAAAATTCAAAATATTTATCATATAGCATCTAAAAATGACATTAGATTTTGTAAGACATACTGATCTCTCAGACTTGGTCCAGATGCCTGTCCTGCATCAGTGGGTGCTCCACACTGTGCTGGTTGCCCTGAACATGTCTTCAACAAGCTGGAAGTTTTGAAGGGAAGAATTTCTTGCTTAACTTTTGACCTGTATGTCTGAGGATTCTTTTTGCTACTAGTGAAAGTTAGATGTTACCTTTTGCATTCCCAAACCACCTTTTTCACATTGCACTTAGTTATCTGGACCTTTTGTAACTATTTGAATAGTTCCATTTTTTCCCCCAGACTCTGGATTCTTTGTCACGGGGTTTTTGTCTTTTTTACATTTTTATGCCATTAGTGCCTAGCACACACACAAATTGGTTGCTGAATGTTTAAGATGTTCTGTAAAAGGACCCCCCATCAAGAAAAGGTTTCATTATATTTGATACGAGGTATAATAAAAAATGTGTGTTTAAACAAAATTTACATATTGCCATTAGTTCCCAACATAATACTCCACTTCACCCACATTTATTCCCTCTTAGCAGTTCTAGAAGTTGTTTCCCAAGTGTCTTTAATTGTGCTGTTGTGCCTGCTTCCATGTCCTGAATTGACTCAAAATGTTTATTTACCTTTTATGATCATTTTGACTTTGGAAAAGAGCCAGAAGTCAAATGGCGGCAGATCCCGTAGTTGAGGACCAAATATGTTTTTATGAGGATGCCTTTTCATTGGATGATATTCAGCAGCTGCATTTGTCATGTTTTTATCACACCTTGTAGAGAAAAGCACAAGTTTCCAGGAATGCTTCAAAAAGTGGCAAGAACAATGAGATAAGTGTGTTTGAAGCAAGGGGGTATATTTTGAAAAGGATTAAAAGCAACATGTTTTTTAATACAATTAAATTTTAAAAATTCACTATTTTTTGATCGTCTCTCATACATTCTATTTAAAAAGGAGGATAGTGTCAAATGCATTTTGGAAAACATTACATCTCAAATGACTAAAAACTCTTGATGCTTAAAATGGGGCCCTTTCAGATCTCACAGCTATCCTGCAGAACCCAGCCCCTCAGGGAACCTGGGGAGATGCGCTGGCATGGCCCAGAATTGCCTTTGTGTTTCTCATTAGCTGCAACTTGACTGGGACTCAAGTTTGTCCTTTTATCTTAAGTGTTGACTTACGATCACCTTTGGGAGCACCTATTGAATGAGATAAGGCAGAAAAGAACGGTGCAGCTAAGATTATTGTCTTAAGATGTTATTTTGGAGAAGAAATGATTGCCCATGAGCATGAGAAGTTACACTTATTTTAGCTTCAGGGAAGTCCTGAGAAGAACTAGGGGAGAGCATCAGCCTGTCCTCCCTTCCTGGCCCAAAGGTGTGACTCCCTAGAGCCTTCTCCTCCTAATAACTCAGGGCTGGGCACAGGTGGGTCTGCTAGGCACCTTTATGTCTGAGAAACATCAGAAACTCTCTAGTAAAGTACTGTACTCAGAAGATGTGTTTCAAACTTTTTAGACTCCTTTTGAGCAAAGCACAGACATGAAAAAACGAAAACATGTCTCAAACGTGTGTCCACTGTTTTCTGATTGCAAGAGCAGTGGTACCTTCTACTGTATCACTTTTCTAAGGAAAAGGATGAAATTAAAATGGGTCACCCTAAATGCCTTCCAAGAGTATTATTTAGCTCAGCTCCAGTTGATGTAGTGAAAGCAATTGGAGAAAAAGCAATTGGAACAAACAGTTGGCTAATAAGATTATTTTGGCCAAAAAAAGAAAGCTTTTCAGTTGTTGATTTTTTCATTTGTTAATCATTTTGGCCCACAATCAGGAAGGTTTTGCAAACTGTAATGCATTTGGCACTTTTTGTCTCCCCTGCAGTGAGCTTTTAATTACAGTGAGCTTTTTTTCTTACTCTTTTGATTTTAAATCTGAATTTTTGTTTTGTTTTGTTTTGGTCTTTTTGAGACAGGGTCTCACTATGTAGTTCAGGCTGGCCTTGAACTCACTTTGTAGCCCAGCCTGGCCTCAAACTCAAAGCAGTCCTCTTGCCTTAGCCTCCTGGGATTACAGGCACGTGCCACAATGCCTGACTTGAAATTAATTTTTAAACAATTACTCTAGCTCTATACTGTGTAGGATGAAAAACTGGAAATATCTTAAATGTGTAGCAAAAAATTAGTTGGAGTAATTCCATATCTAATAATAGATGGATTATAGTGTGCTTCAAAGAAGTCTGAAAAACCTTAGCTATCTCCCTTAATTAACTATTTATCAAGACTCAGAGGTAAGAGTTATCAAATGTAACCTATTCTTATAGAAGACATATATGCACCTAGAAAATAATCCACATAATGTATACTTTAATGATTCCTTCTGATGTGATTCCTTTATGGTTATTTTTATTTTCCCCCTTATTAACAAAATATAGGGGTACTTCAGCTCACAAACTTCCATCCATAATTCTGTCACAAACTGAGTTGGATGAGAACCAAATCAAATTCAATGGTTAGGTTCAATGTTAACCTAATGCAGAAATTCGTTTCAGTTCTCAATCAGTTTGGTTTGTGACCAGGTGTGTGGAGAGAATGGAGTTCATGAAATGTGTATTAGTTTTTAAATAAGCAAAATTTGAGAAATTTTTATAAGCTACAAAACAGTAATCTGACATTTTTATGCTTTGGGGATGAGACAGAGATTCCAGTTGCCCAACCACCATCTTGCTCTTTGAGGCAGCAATGGATTCCTCCTCCAACTTCCCTGGAGATAGAGGGCCTCAGAACTGAGCTCTGACCTCAGCATAATGGTTTTGTGGCCCTTCCAGAACATTTCCCAGAAAGGGGTGGTGCTGTGGTTTGGATGTGGAATGTCCATTCAGAGCTTCATGTGCTCAGAGATGGAGTTTGTGGAATGTGGATTATGGGTCCCTATGGCTGACTTGCAGTTGGGAGTGTGGCTTGGTTCGAGGCAGGATTACCTTAAGGAGTTTATACTTCCCTCCTTGGCTCCTTCTTGGGCACCATGACATGAGCAGCTTTCCCCTGCCACACTATTCCACCATTGCCTTCATGTCTTGGAGCTGGCCTAACATTGTCTGAAACTGTGAGCCAAGACCTCTTCTTTAAGTTGTGTTTACTGGATATCATGTCCCAGAGACAAGAAAGTGACCAAAGCAGATGGTCTGGACCCTTCCCATCCTTACCTCCACTGCCTGAACTTGGATGTGGTGGCTGACACTCCCACAGTGAAGGTCTGGGATAAGTGCCTGAAAATGAACTAAAACATAAATAACAAGCAGTAAAAATGTCTCACCAAAACATGAAAATATTTTAAAAACAGATACAAATCCATAGAGGCTGAAAAATCACAAGAGTTGCTAATACTTTTTTTTAAGTAGTTGACTGAAGATATTTCTGCAAGAGGATGAAGAGAGGTACCCAGCTGGGAGTTTTTTTCTTATACTGTTGTTTGGAACTGATAACTACTGCAGGAAACAAAACCACTAGATTCCCACAGGGTAAATAGAGAACAGCTAGTTCTAGGGGATAGTGACATTCCAATGCCACTTGCCAAAAGCCAACATTTCTGCAGGTTCCATACTATCACCAATGCCAACTCCCATTACCCTCCAACCCCACCCTAACCCCTCACTTGATCTCCCATCTAATATAGAACTTGGAGAGAATGGACTACCCCCCACACACATCCTTTTTGGTACTGGGGATTGAACTCATGACCTTGTGCTTGCCAGGCAGGTGCTTATGCCACTGAGCTAAATCCCCAGCTGGACTACCTTTTAAGTAGGAAAGTAGCATATTAAAAGCTTTTGTGCCACACCTTCTTTCCTGCCTCATGAATGAGCTCCAAGACAAGTATGAAGAGCAGGCCTGGAGAGAATTGCTTCTGCAATTGGAAAAATCTTCAAGACTGAAGGCTGACATTTCAACCTCTGATTGGAGCTTAAGAAAGATCCCTTGGAGAGATGAGAAATAACCAGGTAAGAAAGGAACATGGACCATCTCTTTCAATTTTTTTCATTGTTGGTAGTAAAGAAAAAAAGATCCCACTCAGTCTCACAGATTCCAGGATTATGAGTGTCCCATGGTTGATGAGGTGGGGTTGTGGGCTTGCTGTGGTACACAACCAAGGCACAAAGAGCCCAGGCCTCCTAGGAGTTTAGCTTCAGATGTCTTCTTGAGGGTCATCCTCAAGATGTGATTTCTCCATTAGAGGGTCCCCAGAAACAGTTTGAAAGTCAATCTCACATCCAGAAAGCCTTTCACAACCATCACTTATCCATAACCAGACCATAGAAGACAGGCAGAAAAGTAGTTAAAACTGACCAAAGAAAGCATCATATATCCAGTAGGCCTTTAAGGGCCAAATGCCATTTTCCTATTTTCTCCTCAGGCCAACAGCAGAGGGAAGAACACAGAAGCAAAGCAGTGTGTCAGGGAGCGGTTATCACACTTCAGAATATACCTATCTAGTCTGGAGCCGGGGGAAGGGCAGGGAGAGGGGTTTGGTGTTGAGTTTGAAAATGAAAGCTTCAGACAAATAGGACTGAACTAATATGAGATGGACTTGATTACTGCCAGGGATTGAAGAGTGATGGGTTTGGACTGAAATGTATTAGGAGAACTCACTTCAGGTGGGAAAGGGCATTCACCAGCTCCAGGTAGTGGAATGTCAGAGCCCTTTCATGTTTACACTCTCATGTGAGTTTTCCGAGTTAGCTATTTTTTTTATTTTAAAAAGCAAAATAGAAAAAAAAAGATAGAAATGATACAGAATTTCAAAAAAGAAAGAAAAGAGTAGGGAATTAGCACTAGTTAATATATTGCATATTATTGTTTCAGAACTAATTATTCATGTTAAAAAATCTAGACACAAAAGTGATCAATCAAACAATGACTGCAAACATTGTTCTTTTTGATAAACTATGACAGATTAGTAGTATGGTTATCTATCTAGCATACATATACATACATACATTTATGTATAACAACATACATATAATCTTTTCCTTTCTTCCTTTTGTCCTTTCTCCTATCTCAGTAGTTCTGTCCTTTTAAGAACTTTCTTTCCCTTTCATTATTATAATATCTATCGTATATTTTGGATCTTATTACTCTTTCGGATTTTTATTTTTTATTTTTTTATACTAGAGAAACTATGATATTTATAAATGTGACTTTGATTTATTTTACTTATGAGTATGGTCTCAAGTTACCTCCATTTACCTATAAAAGCCTCAAGTTTATCTTTTTTATAGCTGAGTAATATTCCCTTGTATAAAACTACATCTTTTTTATCCATTCTGTGGTTGATGGGCATTTTGGTTGTCTCTGAGATTTAGCTATTACAAATTGTGGTGCTTTATAAATAGGGGTGCACATATATCACTGTGGCATGGCATTTTCATTTTTTCTGGGAAACTATCCAAAAGGGGAATAGCTGGATTAAATGGGACTTCTAATCCTAGTTTTTTTCCACAGTGGTTGCACCAGTCTACACTCCTCTCACAGTTGGTGTTCCTTTTTCCCCACAGCCCCACCAACATTTGGTATCAGTTGATTTCTTGATGGCAGCCATTCTTTCTGGAGTGAGATGGAATCTCAATGTTGTTTTAATTTGCATTTCTCGAATGACCAGTGATGTTGCGCATGTCTTTACGTATTTATTTGCCATTTGCATTTCTTCATCTGATAAGTGTGTGTTCATTTCAGATGATCATTTTTGGATTGGGTCTGTGAATTTGGAGGGCCTGATGTTTTTCATTTCTTTATACGTCCTGGATATAAGTCCTCTGTCTGATGGACAGCTGGCTAAAATTCTTTTCCATTCTGTGGGTTTTCTCTTCACTCTGTTGGTAATTTCTTTTGAAGTACAAAATTTTTTTTTAATAAGAGATCCCAGTTGTTGATTCTGGGAAGTACTTCCCATGCAGTTTGTATTTTGTTCATAAACTCTTTGCCTACTCCTGTGTCTTCAAGATTTCTACCTACCTTGCTTTCCGGTAGATTTAGTGTTTCTGTTTTAATATTTAGATCTTTGATCCATTTTGACTTTAGTTTAGTATATAGTGGTAAATATGGGTCTAGTTTCAATCTTTGCCATGTGGAAAGCCAATTTTTCCAGCACCATTTATTAAAGAGGCTATCTTTCTTCCAGTGAACATGTTTAGTCCCTTTGTCAAAGACAAGGTGGCTAAGTATCTTTGTAGTTGTGTCTGCATCTTCTGATCTGTTCCTTTGAGCCTCAGGTCTGTTTTTTTGCCAGTACCATGCTGATTTTATCACTGTAGCTTTATAGTATAATTTCAAGTCAGGGATTGTGATGTTTCCTGCTTTGCCTCCTGCCAACTTTAGAAGGGCACGATTTCATAGGCCCCTTGACTTCTTGCCCCATATCCACTTCCTGCTTTGGGTCATTCCTGTTCAAGGAAGTGGTCAATAATCTGCTGTGAGATTTGTTGTGCCTAGCCCAGCCCAACAGAATTGCCCAGAATTGCCTTTTCTATTCTAGGTCTCTTCTGTTTCCAGATGAATTTTTAGAGTGTTTTCTCTAGATCTATAAGATATGTTAATAGGATTTTGATTGGAATCGCATTAAATTTTGTATAACAGTTTTGGGAGTATGGCCATTTTCACTATGTTGATTCTTCCTAACCAAGAGCAAGTGATAGCTTTCCATTTTATGACATCCTCTTCAGTCTCCTTTTTAGAGTACCATAGTTTTCAGTGTACAGGTTTTGTTACATCCTTTGTTAGGTTGATTCCTAGTATTTTATTGTTTTGGATACTATTGTGAAAGGCGCCATTTCCATAATTTCTCTCTCAGTGAGTTTTTTGTTTGTGTATGGGGATGCTATTGATTTTTGAGTACTGACTTTCTATCCAGCTACACTGCTGAATTTGCTTATTAATTCTAGCAGTCTTTTGATAGAGTTTTTGGGGTCTTCTATGAAGAGTATCATGTCATCTACAAATAGTGGTAGATTCCTTTCCTTTCCTTACTCCTTTTAGTTCTCCTCTTGTCTAAATGCTCTAGCTATTGACTCCAGAACTATATTGAATAGGAATGGTGATATCCTTGTCTTGTTCCTGATTTTAGAGTGAAAGCTTTCAGTTTTTGTCCATTTAGTATGTTGCCTGTTAGTTTGTCATAGATAGCTTTTATCAGATTGAGGTAGATTCCATCTATTCCAAGTTTCTGTAGGGTTTTTATCATGAATGAGTGTTGGACCTTATCAAAATCTTTTTTTTGCATCTATTGAGATGATCATGTTATTTTTGTCTGTAGCTCTGTTGATGTGGTATATTACATTTATTGATTTGTGTATGTGAAACCATCCCTGCATTCTTGGGATAAATCCCACTTGTTCATGATGTATAATCTTTTTGATGATTTGCTGTACTCTATTTGCCAGTATTTTATTGAGAATTTTGAGTTAACTCTTCTTGATAGGAGACTTACATCCTTTCCAAACAAAATTTGCTCAGTTGAGCATAGTGTCTCACAGCAATTTATGCTCTCCTGGAAGCTTGATGGGACCTTGCAATTAGATGGTCACATAAGGCATGCATGGAAGAAAGTTCCAAAAAGCCAGTTTGTGATATGTCATGGTAGGAGCCTTTCATGAATCATTTAGAATCTGTCTCATCTGTCTTTAGGAACTTCAACCCTTTGATCTACTCCAGCGATCATTTTCTCAAGGACTCCTGCCAACTTTAGAAGGGCACAATTTCATAGGCCCCTTGACTTCTTGCCCCATATCCACTTCCTGCTTTGGGCCCTTCCTGCTCAAGGAGGTGGTCAATAATCTGCTGTGAGATCTGTTGTGCCTAGCCCAGCCCAGCAGTTTTTTGTTTTTTGTTTTTGATGGGGAGAATTTATGCCTTGTGGGGTGAGCTTTTTGCCTGTGAGAGATGGAACTTCTATAAATGAGCTCCCTCTGAGGACAATGGCTTTGGGGTGTCATCTCCAGATCCCCTCAGAGGGCTTGCCTTTGGGATTGAGCAATCAGCCATCCTTTTCTTCTCTCACCCCTACTTCCCTGGGATTGTACTGCTTAGTAAGAAGTAGCACATAAATCTTTGCCTAGGGCTTCGCTTCCGGGAAATGCAGACTTAGACGGGTATGAAAACCTGCCTTGCATTTTCAAAGTATTGCATGATAGATTCTGTCCCAGATTTGCCTTTAAAATCAGCCTGAATGTTGTGTTATTGCTGAAGATCCTGGCAGCCAGACATGAGCAGCAGCTTTTTGATCTGCATTATACCTACAAGTTCTCAGGAGAAAGTGGAGTTAGAAATTGCCTCAGACCACAACTCAATGTAACTACCAGGACTGTGATTCTGATAGTCCTTTCGCAGGTGGGGGAAGAAGAATCTATTCCTTGCTTTGTCAGGGGAACTATGCTGAAGTGGCAGCAATTGAGGAAATAAAAGACACTCAAGACATTGTTGCTATGGTCACTGCTGTGACCAAAACTGAACTAACAAGCTTTCCTGGCAAAGGAAGATGGCTTATCCTTCAATGGGTTGAGTTAAAATAAAATATCCATTTGCAAGAGCAACCTATTCTAGCTATAGAATGGCTGTCAACAAAATAAGGTGACACCTTTGATTAAATTCTGAAAATGCTTTGATAGGTATAACAAAACTTGACACAATATAGTTGTTATGCTTTGGATCTTTTTGTCCCCTCCAAAAATCATTTTGAAATTTAATTGCCATGGTAACACCATTAAGAGGTGGGACCTCTGAGAGGCTGGTAACCATTTTCATGGGTGGGATTGGTGCTGTTATGAAAGGGTCTCCCTCTGCCTCTTCACCCTCTCACTTTCTGTCATGTAATAATGCAGCAAGAAAGCCCTTCCTGGGTACCAAGAGTTGGACTTCAGACTTCTTAGTCTTTAGAGCTATGAACTGATAAATTTCTGTCTATCATAAATTAGCCAGTATCTAGTATTCTGCTACAGCAACACAAAATGGGCTAAAACAATATTTACCAAAGGAATAAAATGCTACATTCTAGGCCAACATCTTGTTAGTGTTACAAGATTGGTCATGGTATGACTGCATGTGCAGAAAGCAAAACCATGTCTACCAAGTTCTATATATATTGGTGGGGGGGTTGGGGGACCAGGAATTGAACTCAGGATCTTGTGCTTACCAGGCAGGCACTGTGCCACAGAGCTATATCCCTGACCTTCTACCTTTTAAAAAAAGTTCTTTGCAACTAGGTTGAAGAAAATTAACATGGAGTCGTCAGGATGATAATGATCCGAATCCTATCCACCTAGAAAGTGGAAGGAAAATAGTTTGCCTTGGCCAGGCTAATGTACATGAGATACCCAAGACTCCTGGCTGGCAGGTGGAAGAATGTGTGTTTTGGGGGTGACATTTGTGTATGACTCCTGGGAACTATGTGAAGGGTTTTTGCTTGCAAAGTCAGAGTCTGAGATTCATCCAGAGTGCAAGGAGTTTTGATAGACTTGTGTCTACCTCAGGGAGAGACACTGGCTTTATATCACAGAGAGCCACAGAGGCTGTGACAAGTTTTCAATAATTCATTCTTCACAGGTCTGTGATGCTGACTGCTGTCCCTGGTCAGCTCTAGCAGTCCTCCTGAAGTGTCTGGGACAGCACATCTGGAGGGAGGCCATTTGCAACCAGAAATGCCAAACAGCATCCCAGAAGGGCTGCAGGGCCCTTCCCTTTCCAGAGCAGATCCAGGGCTGTCCGTTCCAATCACCCAGGTAAGGCTGTACTTGAGAAGCGGGCCTTCATTGACAACCTTAGGCCTCTACTCTGGCTCATCCTGCAAGGGAAACAGAGGCTTATACCTCTGGGATAAGAAGTTTCCCCAGGAGAAAGGAAAAATTACAATAGCAAGCTGGAAAGACTTGAAGAAATCATCAAAACAGCTGCTTGGCAATTCTGCCATGGCTGAGGCTTTCCCAGCCCTTCCAGCTGGCTTCTGGATCCCAGAGCAGCAGCACAGTGAAGCTACCAGCCCTGTGATCCTATCCTGTAACTCCAGCTCCTCCTGTAGTCTCTGGCCTGTTATCCAGTGGTGAGGAGCTACTTAGTGAGTCCAGGGGAGTAAGGGTGGTTGAACCAGGCTGAAAATGATGACTGAGTAAAGGGAATAAAAGGGGAATTCTAGCCCAGAGAATGTTCGACAGAATCTTCCACCCACAAAAACACAGACCAACAGAGGGTACAGAGGTGAACTAAAGAAGCCAAGTTCCTTCTAAAGACACTGATCTCTCCTCTTCATGGGTTCCTCAGGAGTTTCTATTTTTTGTCTGACCATTTTTCTCTGTAGATCACTCTGGATTCTCAAAGTTTGGTCTTTAGTGCTTTACTCCAATATTTTTTCCCTTTCTTTTCTGAAAGTTACCCAAAAAGCCACTCCTTAACTATCACCCCCTCTCTAAATCCATCTCTACTGGCACCTCTGGATTTTCCCATGTGGCTATTCCTGTTCCTTCAGTGTCACTAACAAGCCCAGAACCTTGATGGCCTTGAACACTGTCTTCTTCAAGCCACATAAAGTGGCTACAAGTTCAGGTAACTTCCTCCTTCCCTTCGCATTTTTGCTGTTCCCATATCTACAACCCTGGCAGAGGTCCTTGGCTTACATCACATTGTGCCACCCATACAGAATGCCACAGGCATAGATTGAGGACAGCTTTTATAACTGTCATCGCTCTATTCATTGGGGTGGAGCCCTCATCACCTGAATACTGTGAGGTCACTTCTCAACACTGTAGCATTAGACACCAAGTTTCCAACAGCTGCTTTTGAGGGGCACATGTTCATGCCATAGCAACCTTCATCTCACCCCTGAGCTGCATCAGGGGCTCCCGCTGGTAGCATTCTTTCCTTGTCTCTGGCTCACTCCACACTTCACTGTTGGATGAATCCTCTTTGAACATTTTTTACTGTGTCCTGTTACCCACTGACATCCAAACCTCCATCTATTTCCTGGTGTGCAAAATTTGAGCTCCACCCCAGCTGGGGGTGGAGAGGGTGGTAGAGATGAGAGGGGAGATCACCGAGGAGCAAGGCAAGCCTGCCCTCCTTGACAGCTTTGCCAAGAGCAGGCCGTGGGCAGTCACCCAGCAGGGCTCCAGCTCTGGTTTAGACCTAGGCTTATTTGGTTCTAATCACAAGTGAACACAATGCTGCCCCCACTCCTTAGCCACTGACTCCTGTTACTCGAAGAGAAGCTGAAAATGAGCAGTTTCCCACACTTCCGCCCACAAGATGGGATAGAAGAAGACTGGAGTCAGTGACTCAGGGCTTCTTTCTCCTGCTGACAGTCCCACCCTTGTGCCCGCAGTGCACATTTCCGGGGATTAGGTTTGCCTGGTCTGGGGACCTGCGGAGCAGCTGGCTTCTCTGAGAAAGATTCAACAAACCACTTTCTTTTCTCCCCTTTAGACCCACTGTGGATGGAAAAGTGCAAGCCCCGGGGCTCTCTGGGTCCTAAAAGAGTTTTAAATCTAAGACTACATTTGGGTAGAACCTAGCAAAACTGAAGAGAAAGTATGTATTCACAAATCATATTCCCAGCCCTAATATAGATGAGTTTTTAGAAAATCCTGTAGTTTGTGCTATCCTTGCTTAGCCCTTTCTGACTACTTCTCAGCATCCAGCCAAACCTTTGCCCATGTCTGTTTTCCTGCCATTTAATCAGACAGGTTGGGCATATTTTCTTGGATGCCACCCTCTTCCCTCCCAGACCATTTCTCTCTTTGTCCCTACATGGCTCCTCATCTAGATTCTCAGTCCTGCCATATGCTGATTTATGAAACCAAAGGAAAAACTAAGACAGGACCTTCTAAGCACGAAGACCTCCCAGGGAAAAGACTCATGGGTTTATGGGGCAAAGTTATTTCCATTTGCCCTCTTTGAAAGCACAAAATGAAAGAGCTTGAAGATCTAACAGGTTTTTCTGAAATGTGCTTTCTTCAGAAATGACAGATTTGATAGGAATGAGCAGGCTGGATAAAGGAGTGGTTAAGAGCATAGGCTTTGAGCAAAGAACAGGCTCTGCTGCGCAGCTTAAGGGAATTGACTTAACCTCTCTGAACCTCCGAATCCTCTTCTGTAAGACAAACAGTCCTCTGCGTTGTGAAGATTAAATGACAGGGGCTCAGCACAGTAAGATAAAGATTAAAAACTCCTAAGACTAAAATGTGGGCCTGATAGTTGAATATTTCCATTTTTTTCTTTCTCTTCTTTCCTCTCTATTGTGACAAACATTGGTAAGTTTGATTTTAACTATTTTTAGGTGGAGTAGTGCAGTGGCATTAAGTACTTCACATTGTAAAGCAACAGTCACCACCATCATCCCAAACTGAAACTCTGTGCCCATGAACAAACTCCCCAATTCTTCCTCCCCCAGCCCCTGGTGACCACTTACTTTCTGTATCAATTTGCCTGTTCTATCAACCTCCTATAAATAGAATCATGTAATATATTTTTTTTTTGCATCAGACTTGTTTCAGTTAATGTCAATCCTCATGTCCTTGCTTTCTGCACCTATTTTTTCAAAACAGTAGCAGTGTTTACCTTGTGGACTTGCTTATCACTCCATCTACCAGATATTTCTCTTAAATTGCCCTTTTTTAGGTCAAGCTTGGTCTTGCACAAAACAGCAAACTCCTGTGTCTGGGTGCTGGTGACAATTCCCAAAACTTCTTGGGTGCTTAGCTCTTGCCCTACCTGAGACTTCCCTTCCCAGGTGGCTGAGTTAGAATTGTCCCTCTTTCCAGAGCATTGCCATGTCAAGCCTTCCCTTAAAGGAATCTTGGGCTTTGCAACTCAATGCTATAACTTAGCAAATAGTAACTAAGCTCCTATAATGCACTTTTGGTTGCAAACCCTGTCTTGACCCATTTTTGGGGTCCAGCTAGATGACCATCAGTTTCCCTTTCTGAGAAGCTAAGTCCTCACCACCAACTTATGCTAATCTCAGACTCTAGGCCACTGTACTCCCAGCCTAATCCCTCCAAAGCAGTCGTGGTAAACCTATGGCACCTGTGCTGCAGAGGGCTGTTTGTATCATTGAAACGTCTAAAGGTTCGCCATCACTGCTCTAGAGCCAGGCAGTTAGGGACAGCTTCTCCATATAGTCTGAAACCAGTCAAATTTTTCACATTAGTTAATTCACAGAGAGCCAGTAAACCTAACTGCCTCCAACTGATTGCTATGCATAAACTGTTCCTATAGCTCCAGTGGGATATCACAGTGACCCTGGGCTCAACTCACCTAATGTGCTTACCTGTGTAGAGCTCTGGCTTTCACCTCTTTCACTGCATTAAGTCCTTCTATTCAAAGAACTCTTAGATCTTACACAGCAGCCCCTACTCTGTACGAGGACCTACTGTGTTCTTATGGAAGAGGAGACATGGCCTCTGTCCTTTAGGAGGTGACAGATCAGCAGAAGAAACATGAGCTCTTACCCTAAAGCGCAGAGGAAAGCAGGCATATCTGAAATCTCCAAGCTCACAGGTGGGGTGCACAGGTGAGACTATGGGTGGCAGAGAGGTTATTCTAGTCTTCTGCTCAGCTCTTTGGTCACAATTTTGATGCTTTTATGGGAGTCTTTGTTGTTATGGATAATCCTGCTCTCTCTGTACTCTTCAGACCTATTTTCCCTAGTCTGCTTCATTTTGTGACTTATACCTGATTATTTTTTTGTTGTGCTGGGGACAGAACCCAGAGCTTGGAGCATGCCAGGCAAGCAGCCCTCATCTGCCAAGCCACACCCCAGTCTTCTCATTTTAGTTAAATGCTAGGCAGGGTGTGGAACAGAGAGAAGAGTAGGAGCAGCTGGATAGGGGCAAGGAGAGCAGGCTGAGTTTCTGTAACCAGCACCTCTTTTTGCCTCCGGAAAAATGGCCTTATCTCTGCCAAGCCAAGGCACGATTTGTTCCCACCTAGAGAATGAGAACCATTCCTCTTGAGTAGTAAATCTGCCCACTTTTCATCGATCCTACTTTCCACCTTTGCGTGCCCATTTGTCATGAATGAGAGAACTGATGCCCGAATTTGTGATAGAACTGAATTCCCCAAGGCCAGGACTAAGAACACCAGCCCAGTGGATACGGTCCTCACTCTCCACATGGGTGAAGCACAGGGTTAGCATCCAAGCTCCACCTTCACTTTTGCACCCTATCTGGTTGCTGCTTCGCCCTTGTCTTGGCTTCTGTGTCCCCATCCTGGGTGAGTGACAGCATGGTTAAGGTAGATACCATCTATATAGTCACCCTCTCAATGCAACCCTCGCTTGAACCTACATACCGTCACCCATTCCTCCTGATCCCCTGAGCCTGGCTCCTCTGAGTTGCCTACCAAAAGAAGGAATTCCTAGGAGACTGAGGCAGGAGGATCATAAGATTGAGTCCAGCCTGGGCAACTTAGTAACTTAGTGAGAACCTGTCTCAAAACAAAAAGTTAAAAAAAGGTCTGGGGGTGTAGCTTAGTATGGAGGCCCTGGATTTGGTCTGCCATAGTGGAAAACAAACAACAACAAAAGAGATAAGCATGTAAATTGTAGACAAATTATTGTCTAACCAACCCTAAAGAAACAAAAAGTAACCAAAAACCAAGCATTTCTATTCCACTCACGTAATCAAGTTTAATTTTGTTTTTCACTTCATCAAGTTGCCAAACTCACTCACGATATTTGGGCATGTGATATTAATTTGTAGAATGCCTGAGCTAGGCAGTATTCTAGTCATCTCTGGATTTTAGATATTAAAAGTATTTTTCTTATCAGTTCTTACGAAAGCCAACCCTAAAGGGGGCAGCTTGCTGTGTTTCTAGAGCTCCATGGTGGAGAGGGCAGAGAACACGGGGAAAGTCTGAGTGGTTCTTCTAGGATTTTCCCACAGCTCAGCTCAGCAATAAGAGCAAAGAACCCAGAGGGAATTGGAGGAATAACAGTGACTGAGGCTGTTGGAGAGTTTGAAATATAAACAAGGGCTACAAAATTAATAATGCAGCACATTCTTTTGAATATAAAAGAAAGCAATACTTGTGATGTATTAAACAACTGTTTCTATGTGGTCCACTTTTAGAGAAGATACTGTCCTTTGGCCTCTTCCTTAACGTACATAATGTCTTTTGTTGGCCTTAGAAGAGGAAAGTTGCTTAATAGTGGGATAAAATTCCTTTCTTCCCTCTTTCCTCTATTTTCTTCAAAAATGCATGTAATACTAAATCCAAACAAGGGATATTGGCAGGGTCATCCCGTGTTAGTCATTATAGAATAGTTATTTCTCAGGACTTCAACAGTTTATATTGAAATGATTCAAGTTTAAGCCATATTCCTGGGATGGCAGTATATTAGGGTTAAATATTGCCTTCTCTGCACACTTCTAGTAATGTAGCTCAATTTCTCATCATACTCTCTGCTTTCTGAAACTCTCCTTCCATTTAGGCTTTGCTTGTCTCTCCCATTAGAAGTTGTAAGCTCTTTGTGGATAGTGGCTTTGTTGTACAAATAACAGGGTCTTCAATTAATATCACTGTTTATAAAGAATGAGCAATTAAATAGTATTGGTTGAATGAATACATGTACAAATGAGTTGCATTCCAATAATGAGTAATTCACATAAGTAGATAACAGTGAGTTGGAGTTCTTTGGTTTAGTAGTCCTTCTACCCAAGATATTGTATATTTGGAGGCATAGACCAGAGAGTATGTTAGGCCCTGAAGATAAAGCAGGGAGCAAAGCTAACATAATTATTTCAGGCATGAAGTTTAGAGCCAACAGGAAATGCAGGCAATAAACAAATAATTCCAGTATTCTTCATGTTTGAAGGGTAGGTCTTTTATTTTGTTCATTTTTTGGAGGAAAATAACTTAGATATGACTTTAAACCTGCTAAGCATCTCCCTTTCTCTCTCTCTCTCTCTCTCTCTCTCTCTCTCTCTCTCTCTCTCTCTCTGTGTGTGTTACTGGAGCTTGAACCTAGGGCCTTTGCAATGAGCTAGCTACCAATCCTTTTTATTTTTTAGTTTATTTATTTTTTGAGACAGGGTCTTGACAGGTTGCTATATTGCCTAGGCTGAGCTTGAGCTCATGATTTTCATGCCTCAGACTTTTGGAGCACTGGAATTACAGATATATGAAGTAGTATATTTTGACAATTATTTGGGAAAAAAAAACTAGCACTTTTGGAGTAGCCTATTGATTAGCGATTGTTTTTTCTGCAAGTAGAATTCTGACTACAGAAACTTATCCACATTGGGTTAAGTTTTTTGGATTGGATTTATTTCTTTTCTCATGTAACTTGCTGGTTGGAGAGGCTTTCTAAGGCTAGTGCAGTGGCCCCATGATGCTTTCAGTGTTTCAGGACCTTTTTATCCTGCTCTGCCATCCCAGGCATTATGACATCAAAATAGCTCTTCCCTTTAGGACCCCATGACTCCTCCCATTCATTTAAGCAGAAGAAAGTGACAAGGTGAGAAATCAAAACTTTCTTGGAAGTCACCATGAGACAAGTTACAAGGAAGCTGGGAAGAGTTTTTGTTTGTTAGTTTTGTTTTATTTTATAACCTTGGGCAAAATCTATACTGGAGTAGGTAGTAATGGCAATTGCTACCCCATTGCAAAATCAGGTTTGCATTTGTAGGAAAAAGGGAACAATGACCAAAGGGTAAACAATTAGTAACTAGCGGAGTCTTCCCCAGAGGACGTTTCTTCCTGCTTTGCTTAGTGACTGGAAATAAGAACTTGGAGAATCACACAGAAGAATGTATCTTTAGAAAACTGGGGTTTCTGCTGGTGGTGACAAATGACTGTAGCATCAGCAGCAAAAGTAGTGTCACAGCTCCCAGAGGAATCTGTCATTTTGGTGACAGCATGGATCCAGAGCAATTAGGATTAGATATATGTCATTTTAAAAAGGGAACAGCTTATGTTGCTATAATTAAAGAAGACCCCTCTCCTATAAGGTGACCAGCAAGACAGATGTTTATGGTGTTGTTATGTAACATTGCAGAGGTAAGGTGTCCAGAGAGACTTGAGCAGCTGTTACTCTCACCTTGTGGCACATATCTTGGGACAAGAGAGCTTCTCCAGTTTCTCTCCTCTAAAAAGGAAGAGGAAAGACCTGGAGATGTATATACCAGTTGTTTTTAAAGCAAGGATTGGAAGTGTGACACATGCTACTTCTGCTCATATTCTATTGGCCAGAATGTAGTCATGTGATTACCTAGAAACAAGAGATGCTGGGAAATATAGTTTAACTAGGCAGTTGTGTGCCCCATTTACCACCAACAACAACTTTTTGTACTTGTTATGAAATTTTCCATTGTCAGGAGTTTGTCCTGACTTCATTAGTGAAACAACAATGCCAGGTCTGGCTCTTTGTATGTTAATAAGACATTGAGGAAGACATCAGAAAAAGATAGGCTCTTTTTGTGTTTAGTTTTTTTTTTTTTTTTTGTAAAGGGAGTAAAACAAAACAAAATGGAACAAAGCAGGTCAAAACAGAACAATGAAAGTATTATAGGATTTCAAAACAAGACAACAGGAAATCAACAGTGGCTATCATAATGTTTCTTGTTTTCTCTGAAATAGTTTTCCATACCTTCACACACAATAAATTCAAATAGAACAAAATAGTATAAAACCAATCAAAACAAAAGAATGAAAGCATTACAGGCCTTTAAAACCAGACAACAGGAAAATCAACAATGGCTACATAATGTCTCTTGTTTTCTTCAAAATAGCTGTCCATACCTTCACACATATTGAAATCAAACAATAGAAAACCAATCAAAACAAAGAATAAAAGCATTATTGGACTTCAAAACAAGATGATAAGAAATCAGCAATGGCTACCTTAATGTCCCATTTTCTTTAAAGTAGCTGTTCATACCATCACACATAGTAAAATCAATTCTTGGAAGCTCTTTAGAAGAAAAAGGCTCTCTATGAAGTGAGCAAGTGAGCACTCCAATAATGAACACATTCTGTGAAGTAGAACTCCAAGTCTCAATAATATAATATGATGATTAGTAAAGGGGCCTATTTTGAATATAGCAAAGGATTAAGTTGCTGACCCTCTTTTAGAGAGGCTCAAGCTCAAAGCAGGGAGAGTAAAAGAAAAAGTATGAAACAAGGAAGATGAAAGTGATATAATGTAGTATATGTTATGTTGGTTACTATTTTGCAATAAGGACACAGTAGGTTTATCCTTCAGCATGCAGGGCATCTGCCAGGAGGGATGCAAGGAGGAGTCAAACCCTGGAGTAGCTAAGAGGTATAAATGAAGAGGGAGAAATTATCTGCCTTGCTCTTTTGCCATTTCCTGTTCCACCTGCTCAAGGTTCACAAGAGGAAGCAAATGCTCTTCCTTACCATGTTGCATTAGCCAGGCCCTCAGTAGTCATGGAGCTTAGAGGAGAGGAGAGAACCTACATTTGATCTTAATCTTGAAAGGCAAGTAAACTTGAGTAAGTCTGAAATACAGGGAAGGACATTCTGGGCTAGGTCAAGGCATAGGTAAAGGCAGATTTGTGGGAAAGGACATGGTAACCAACAATAGAAAAAGAAATAATGAATATCTGCCTTTGTCTGGAGGAGAAAAGAGTTAGAAATGTTGCTGTAAAGATTGGTTGGAGCCAGGCATGGTGGTAAATGCCTGTAATCCCACACTTGGGAGGCTTGAGGTAGGAGGATTGCTGTGAGTTTAAGGCCAACCTGGACCATATAGTGAGTTCAAGGCCAGCTTTAACTACATAGTGAAACCCTGTCCCAAAAAGGACAAAATAAAACAAAACAACAACAACAACAAACAAACAACAATAACAACAACAATGAAAGATTGGTTGGACTTTCTGAGAAAGAAATCAAGAAAGCAATACTATTTGCAGAAGCTATAAAACATATAAAATATCTAGGAAGAAATTTAACCAAGGAAGTGAAAGATTTCTACAGTGGAAATTATAAAACACCCGTGAAATAAACAGGGTACTAAAAAATGGAAAGATTTCCCACATTCATTGATTAGAAAAATTAATATTATTCAACTGAACATACTACTCAAAGTAGTTTATAGATTCAATGCAATACTGTCCAAACACCAATGAAAAAATAGAAAAAAAATTTCTTACATTCACATGGAACCATAAAAATCTTAGTCAAAAGGATCTTGAACAAAAAGAACAAAATAGGAAGCTTTATAATACTTGACCTCAAATGTATTTTAAAAAAAACTCTATTAACCAAAACAGCATGTCATAAAAATTAACCCATAGACCAATGGGACAGAATAGAGAGCCTGTAAAATAAATCTACACATCTGTAGCAGTAGATCTTTGATAAAAATGCCAAAAACATACACTGGAGGAAGAAAATTCTCTTTAATAAATGATGCTGAGAAAACTAATATCCATATGCAGATAGTTGAAACTAGATTCATAGCATCACTCTGTACAAATATCAGCTGAAAATAGATAAAATCCTAAATGTAAGACTGAAACTATGAGACTATTAAAAAGAGTAGAGAAAGCATGTTAAGACATTGGTATGGGCAATGACTTTTTAGATAAGACCCCAAAAGCAAGGCAACAAAACCAAAAATGTACAAATGGTGTATCAAAAGCATAGCAAAGGAAACAGCCAATGGAATGAAGAGAAGACTTAAGGAAAGGGAAAAAGTATTTGCCAAGGATTCATTCAATAAAAGCTTAATATTCAGAATATATAAGGAATTAAAAAACTCAACAGCAAAACCAACCAACCAAGCAAAAATAACAAGAAGCAAATAACTTGGTTATTTTGTTCAAAGTATGGGCAAATAATTGGAATAGATATTTTTCAAACCACATAAAAATGGCCAGCAAGAATAGGAAAGATACTCAACATCACTAATCATCAGGGAAATGCAAATCAAAACCTCAATGAAGTATCAGTTACAATAGCTATAATCAAATAGAAAATAACCAATGTTGTTGAGGATGCAGAGAAAAGAGAACTCATATATTTTTGGTGGGAATGTAAATTAATACAACCATTGAGGAGAATAATATGGTGGTTTCTCAAGAATTAAAAACTGAAGTACCATATGATCTAGTATCCCAATAGTTGGTGTATATCCAAAGGAAATGAAATCAGTACATTGAAGAGATGCCTGCACTCCCATGTTTACTATCGCATTATTCCCAATAGCTTTGATATGGAGCCAACCTAAGTGTCTATTGAGAGACAAATGGATTATGAAAATATGCTACACACACAGTGGAATATTTGCCCCCAAAAGAGAGTGAATCCCATCATTTTTGGCAATATGGGTAGAACTGGAGGACATTATGTTAAGTGAAATAAACCAGACACAGGAAGACAAATACTGTGTGTCCTCACTCACATGTTTAAGCTACAATAGTTGATCTCTTGGAAATAGCAGTCCAAATGTTAGGAAAGGTGGGGAGATAGGAGGAGAGGGATCCTGGATAATGGGCAAGAAAATACAGTTATAAGGGGTAATTTCTAATCTCTACAGAACAGTAGAATGGCTATAGTTTACAGCAGTCAACTATTTTATAAAGAACTGGAGTTAGAAAGTTCCCAACACAAAGAAATGATCAATGTATAAGGGGATGGAAATGGTAATTATCCTGATCTGATCATTACACATTCTATGCAAGTATCGAAATATCACACTGTACCCCAGGAACATGCATGAGCATTATATGTCAATTAAAGAATAAAATACAATAAAATAATTAGACTTTAAATTGTGGATTTTCTCAAATATGAAGATACTGTGTCCGAGGCTATTTCCTAGATGCTAGGGGAGAAGACGGAGAATTGGAAAAAGACCCAATAAGAAAACTGCCCCTTTAAAAGGACACCCACAGTGACCTAGTCAGAAAAGGGACAGTTATCAGAGTGAGCTTGAGGGCAGTGCACTACAGCAAGTGTAAATGTGAAAAGGAAGATTAGGTTTTGGTTTTGCCAGGTTTCTGCTCGGAGGAAGGATATGGCCAGCTTGATTCATGTTGGGTCATTTTGATCAGCCAGGAGAGGTCCGTCATGCAGAAACAGAGTCTATCGTATCAGGCTGATTCTACGGGCTCATACAATAGGTGAGAAAAGGGACAGAAAAAGGGAGGGGTGGGGCAAGAGACTGGTTAGAAGCTGCACTAGAACCTGCTTGTACCAAGCCCCTGATAATTCTATGCCACCTGCCTTCCTGTTAGGTCAATTGTCGGATGTTTATCATGAATATAGACCTTTGTTCCAAGCCATTCTTTTAAAAGGTTATTTTCCAGTTTATTCCATTTCTAACCATGTACCTGCTGCCAATCCTCTGCAGTTAATTCCAGGGCTGCCTGCAGATTGTGCATGGATGTTTTATAACTGCTACAATGTATTTTTCAAAATCACTGGGGATCTTTTCCCTGTAGTAACTTACCCTTCTAGAAAGTCTTTTGCTGCTACCCACACACCACATGAGTCACTACAGAATTTGATTCAGAGCTAGTGAAACCTTTAAGAATAAAACTGTTATTAGTGAAAATGACTTATCTCAGGAACAATTAAGGAGGATTCAATTCAGCCTTGCATTAAAAACTTCAAAATGCTTTTTTGTTTAAATTTATTTCTGTATATCTCAAATCTATAGATTTTGAGAAAAAAAAATTTTTTTTTTACTCAATGGGATTTCTTTTAAAATAAGATGTGAGAAAATGTGCTCCAGAGATAAGGGGTAACTCAGCTTATTTGAATGTTTGGGAGGGCGGGGCACTGTCCTAGCTCTGAAAAGAAAAGAAAGCTCTACTCTCTTAAGCGGTTAAGACAGTTTGCCCAGAACCTGCCAGCAACTACAAAGTCTTATTTTTAAAGACTGTATAATGGACTTGCCAGTATATCGTGGTTTGTAACATTCTGACCTAGATCTTGTCTAGGCCAATGAATCAGTTTTTACTTTGATGATCTCTGATTGAAGGCAGATTACCCTAGGGCCAGAAATTTGGGAAGAGGTCTGCTGGGTAGTTTTTGCTAGGTACCTCATATACTGTAGTATTCAAATGCCTAATGGGGCTACAGTATCTGAAGTTTCTAGAGGAGGAAGTGCACAAGATAGCTCATGCTGGGGCTGGCAGTTAAGGCAGGCTGCTGACCCTGAGTTTGTGTGGAGCTAGTGACAAACAGCAACTACACTTGGTCTTTCGGGCAGTGTGGTCTTAGGGTTGTTTGATTTTTAAAATGTTTTTCTTCCTTTTTGTTAGTACATATTTGCAATACATGATAAGTACAGTCACCATATACATATTGCATCTTGGTCCTTTTTATTTCTCCTTCCTCTTTCTTCTTTTCCATTTCACCTCATCACCTGATCCCCTTTCCACCTCTACAAAGTCTATCTCCCTGTTTCCTATCCTGTATCATTTACTTGGCTGCTAAATTATTGATACTTTGAGTTTCTCATAAGAAAGAGAGACTATACGATATTTGCCTTCTATGATTTATCCATTTTCTTGTGAATGATCAAATTTATCTTTCTTTATGCCTGAGCCATATTCCATTGTGTATATATAACCACAGTTTCTTTATGCATGTGTTTTTGGACATGTAGGCTGCTCTGACTTGCCTAATTTCTTACATGGCACCTGGCTTCTCCTGAATAAGCATTGCAGTAAAGCCAGGTGGACATTGGGTGACCATTTCCATCCCTGATTTAGAAGGTATATGGGACTAGGTATGGTAGTGCACACATGTAATTCCAGCTACTTGGGAGAAAGAAGCAAAAGCATCCTAAGTTCAAGCCTAGTGTAGATAATTTAGTGACTTAGTGAGAACCTGTCTCAAATTTTTTTTTTTTAAATTTTAAAGAGTGGATTGGGAATGTAGCTCAGTGTGAGGGCCCTGGGTTTCAATCTTGTTACTCCCTCCCGCCCCCGCCACACACAAACTCAGTGTAACGTGGGGATGGTTATGGTTGAAGCAGTCACAGGTCCACCCCCAGTCAAGGGCTAGAGGCAGAGACTCCACACTAGACGTGGGAACCATGAAAAACTTGCAGTTATTTAAAGAAAGGGCAACAAGTCTGAACATATCTCTGGGCACTGTCTGGGCATTCTCACCAAATTCAGGTCTAAGTCTACTGGCACGTGAATCTCCACTTAGTGACTGTCTTCACTCTCACTTAATGAGTGTCAGCTTCTTCCTGGCACTTCTTTGTCTTGCCTTTCTTCCTTTTCTATCTACTTAGACAAATCACCATTAGTTTCCTTTTTTAAAACAATTTCTAGCTGATATGATTCAAATAAGTTAATAGATTCCTAACCTACATGCAGAATGTTGTAAAATTTTATTTTTACATTTCTTATGAAGTGAGGGTTTTAATATAACGGCTCAGTCTCTGAAATATCTGCCTATGACTGCACTACACATGAATGTTACAATACACATCATTTCAGGGAAGAGTCTCTGTGGTGTGCACCTTAACAGACATCTCTAATTGCCCTTGTTTTTCAAACAGTATGAAAAAAATTTCTTTACAGCAAAAACTAATGGCAGCCTTTTGATTGTAATAGGTTGGGCTCACCTTAGAAAGGAAGTCTACCAGGAGGTGGCTCAAGGCCTGATAAGTTGAATTCTATCTAACATTTTGATGGTGTGGGCCTTGTACACACAGGCTTCATAAAAATACAGACTAGTCAGGGCTGAAGATATAGTTTAGTGGAGAGGCTTTGGCTTAAATCCTTCACCCTGAAAAGAAAATAAAATCCTTAAAAACTGGATACTTGCCAATAATCTTTGGCCAGATCAGTAGAGCCTTGTTATAATCACCTTAAATTTTCCTTTCCAGGTTTCCCAAGCCAGCCTCCGAATTATGCTCCATGATCTGCTTAGTAATTGATGAGCTAAGATTGACAGGATGGGTTCCACCCATTGCTTCCCGCTTCACTCGAGTCAGATGCAAGGATGGTTTCTTTGTATGAGGCAGTTTTGAAGATGTGCTGTGCTGAGCAAAGGGTATAGCTCAGTGGCACAGAACCTGCCTGACAAGCACAAGGTCCTGAGTTCGATTCCCATATCAAAAAAAAAAAAAGGTTGTGCTAATGAAGAGCAAATGTCACAGCATAACTTGAATATTTCAAACTGTAGAAAACTAAACTGTTTTGTTTACCAGCAAAAGGACATGGTGAATTTAAAAGGAACAGCATGCTACTGAGATGGCAATAAAAATCACAGAATTTAATAAATTATGAATTTTTCCTTAGAAATTAATGTAGCCTTGTAAAATAATGGATTGTTAGAGATTTTCAAGAGTAAAACTATCTCTATAATACAAAAGCATTTTGTGGTGACTTTATAATAATGCTTTAAATGTAGTTTTGTCTTACAGGAATGGTACAGTATGATGATAATATGTTTTATTTTAGGTTTGTACAACCCATGATCCATAGGCATGTATTAATATGGCCCCATGAGACTGTAAACTTTTACTAGTATTATGTGGCTTTAGCACTATTGAAATTTTAGCAATATTTTTCATGACACAGTTGAGGGGCTTGAGTGCAGATTGCAAAGGTGATTGAGATCGTTGTGTAGGGGAGGGTACAGTGCAGTGCCATCTCTGCACATATTAGCAGCCTGCTGGAAACCAGTGTGTATCACATGTCATCTGTACTTGTACAATTTGGTGAGTAAAATGTGGTGATTACTGATAATGGCATTTCAACCTCAGTACATGTGAGTGTGCTTGTGAAGATGGGCATTTGTTGTTATTAAGCATTTCTGTGAGTTTTCTTTCTTAATTGATAAACAGGCTGCTTGTATTATTTCATGAAACAATTTGTTTTGTTACAGGAATGTGAGGATTAGTTTCTCGATATCTGAAAAAAAATCATCATTTTTGGATATATTTGCAACTGTATTTCAGTCAATATAGATGCATTACCTGTGAATTTTCAAATGGAATATATAGAGTTGCACTCAGATATTAACTTCAAAGGAAACGCTGATCCTGTCTCTTTACTAGAACTTTTTTTTGTGACACTGTGGATAAACTCAGGGGTGCTTTATTACTGAGCAACATCTTGATTTTTTTTTTTTTGTACCAGGGATCAAACTCATGACCTCACACTTGCCAGGAAAACATCTCAATCTTTTAAAGATTATTTTTCAAAAATTTTTGTCTCAGTAAGTTTCCCCGCCTGCCCTTGAACTTGCCCCCTGCCTCAGCTTCCCCAGTCACATACTTCATAAGACCTGTGTTCCCAGAGAAAAATATACCTTACTTTACAATTATACTTTATTCATAGCATTACTTGTTGTCAAAATGCATATTAGTGAACAATTATTTTTAAGGATGAACACACAAAGAGTAAAATTAGATGAAAAATTTCTGACAAGCACATTGAGGACTGAAGATGACAACCACAGCCATCAGGCCAAACATTGATGTTAGTTTTACAACAAGGTGAAATATCTCACTAATTTTCTGCTTATGTTGCTCTCTTTTATTTAAAAAAAGTTATAACAAAAATGTAAAAAGGGAAGTTTTGTTACTTATATACATCAGTAAATATTTTTATTCAGCCCAAGACAATTCCTGTGGTGTCTGAATCAATTTTCTTCTTGCTGAAACAAAATACCTGATACCTACAATTTAAAAGAGGAGACCACCAGCAAGAGCTATGTGCTCAGAAGACCCCATCAGAACTGCCTCACCCACCAGATCTCTAAAATGCTGTGTGTTGCCCATGAAAATGTATCCCAGGTGGGAGAAGTCAAGATGACCAATCAGTGAGCAACAAAATACAAAGCCTCCTGGGAGAAACAACTCATATGCCAGAATAAAACACCCTGGAGAGACCCAGACAGAGGGAGATGGATCCTCTTGACACAGGAAGAAATTAAAACGTAAAAAAGCTCATCAAATACTTCAGGACTACAACTGAAACAGCTAAAAATTATGGGACATAACGACCCACCAAGTTTGCAAAGGCCTGAATCTGCGCTGGCTGGCAGAGCCACTCAAACTCAGTCCCGCCGCCACTCACAGGAAGCACAGCAGCACTGAAGTCGGGGGTTGGTGAGCCCAAAGTAGAGTGGAGCCAGCAAAGGGACCTTCATTAATCCACAGTCAGTCCGGGGAATGAGACCCCCCCACACAGGAAGGGCACAACCAAATGGGTGACATATTGGAATCAGGCAAGAGGAGCCTGAACTGGGAGTGACAGTGACTTCAGTTGGTTCCTCCCCCCTCAGAGAAGATTCATGAGATTTGCTTGGACTGGGCCGTGCCCCTGGCCGGGACCCAATGAGCTGTCCCAAATCGATTCCCTGCACCCAGCAAGCACTAACTGGGTGAAGGCCCCTGTTTGGTTGGCCCGGTGGGGAGGGGTAGGCATACACAGTTGCTGCTTATACCTCAGTGACAAGAGCAGGCAGGAAGGGTGGAGGTCCCACGCCAGCGTGCTTCGGAGGAAACGTGGCCAACAGGGAAAGGGGCTTGGACTTGCACTGTAACCTGTGTGGAGGAAGCCAGGACCATGACAGGAGAGACAGGCAGGAGGCCCCCAGCCCAGAACCCTGAGAACTCTGATCCAGGAAAGGGAAAAACAAGGGAGACTGAGGGTGGCAAACACACAATATCAGGCATGGCTTCAATGGACATTAAAAGATATCTTCAGGACCTTGTAGACAAGCTCAAAACTGAAATATTAAATCAGGTAAAGCAAGATATGAGTAGAGTAATAAAAGAAATGCTCTCAGGAAGCATCTCTCAGGAAGTTACAGATGGAAGAAGGGAGGAACACAAAAAAAGGAGAGAAACATTCGATAAAGAATATAAAGAAAATATAGACTACATGAAGCAGATTCAAAGAGACTACCAGGAAGTTAAAAACTCCATTCAAAGCTGGCAAAACTCCTTAAAAGACACTAAGAATAGACTATCAAAACTTGAAGACAAGTTTGCAATGTGTGATCATGAAAGGAAAGATCTCTTAAAAATAACAAGGAAACAGGCAGTAACAATACAAAGGCTAGAAGATGATAAGAGAATCTACAATTTAAGAATAAGAAATGTGAACGAAGAAGCAGGAATACATACAGGCAAATTACAAAGGCTATTCACAGAAATAATTAAGGAAAACTTCCCAAGCTTGGGAAAAGAAATTGACATTTGGTTATGTGAGGCATATGGAACTCCAGCCACCTACAACAAAAACAGATCTACACCCAGACATATAATAATCAAGATACCAGAAATATAAAACCACAATATTAAAAGCCATCAGAAAAAAAGAAACAGATTACCTATAAAGGCAAGCCCATCAGAATCACGGCTGACTTCTCGACAAAGACCATCAGATCAAGAAGAGCTTGGAGCAAAATATTCCAAGCCCTGAAAGAAAATAATCTCCAGCCCAGATTGATGTACCCTGCAAAACTGTCACTAGAAATTAATGGAGAAACAAGATGCTCCCATGACAAAGAGGAACTGGGCAAGTTTGTGACCACCAATCCAACCCTATAGAGAATACTGAAGGACATTCTAGTAAGAGAGAAAAAAAATACTGGGATTTTAGGAACAGTGGAAGAAAGGCCTCAATGAGTGGGGCAGGCAGTAGAATGAAAGAGAAAACTAGACAAACAGGTAGAAAAATAGCATAGCAAAAATGAGGCAGAGAAAGATGGCTAGAACCTCTAAGATTGATGGCCTTGATACACTATATTGTTAATAGTGCACCAGGATTTAAAACCCACATTACTCACACTACTCTGCTTACATGTATTATATTCTGTTCCAGTCATTCTACCTGCCCTAGATTTGAGGACGCAGACAGTAATCCCAAAAATATCAGGATATAGTACAGTAATCATCCTTATTTTCCTATTAAGTTAATCTAAAGTTAATCTGTAAAACCTACACTGTTTTACCATGACTGATCATAATCGAATCTGGTTTGTTGGATCACTGTTTTGTATTGATAGATATTATTCAAAGCTGTTATGATTAGTAGTATCAAGTCTGAGAGTATAGGCAACTGCACTTAAAATGACAAGCTTCACTAGAATATCCACTCTGGTTTGATTATTACCTGCCTTTGAAATTTTATACTGTCTACAATGTTTTATTTTTACTAATATTGTTATGTACTGCTATATTCAATTATACTGCTATACTCATTTATGCCTGATGATATAGACAATTCTATTGAAGATAATAAGAAACAACACAGCAATCATTGTAGATCACCTTGTACTGTGGTTTTAGATGACTTTTTGGTTTCATGTTATTATAGGAATTTGTTTTGTCTTGCTAAGTTTTATTTTTCCCTCTAATACATAAAGGATAGAAATACATGTAGAGATTCATGCATACATAGCTGTTTACACTCTCACTGAATATCTACTTTGTATGCTTAAATTTTGTGAAAAAAAAAAAGAGGAGAGGTTTATTTTGGCTCATGGTTTCAGAAGGTTCAGTCTATTACTGGCAGGCTGAAGCAGAGAAATGGCATGGTGGACCAATGGTCTGAAGAGAGGAAAGCTGCTTGTCTCATGATGGCCATGAAGCAAAGGAAGAAAAGAGCAGCCAGGTAGGAGATATACACTTCCACAATTCATTCCAGTGACCTGACCTGCCAACCTGGACCAGGCCCCACCTGCTAAAAGCAGGTGGCTAGAGTATTTTCATGACCCATTTCTCTTCCAAAAGAATCTCTTGTGAGTGCATGAGATTTGGGGAAATACCCAGGTATAAACCATACCATGTGCTCTTAGTACAAATGAGCATGAGACCTGACCAGACTTATGGGATAGCTGTGTTTTGCCTAAAGGATATTTACCTCTTATATTGTCTGTAGTTTACTTTAAAAACATTCCTTGTAGACATTGAAAAATCAGTATTGGGTGGTTTTCATCTATACTTTAGAGGAAGTTAATTAATACTTAAGGTGCTATAATCAGAGATTATATACCAAAGGGGTTGGTAGTTCACATGTGAAAGTTTTAAATAAAATCTGATCTCCAGAGATAGGTACTACCAAGGGACTTTAGCATTCTTCATCTCTGATCAATGGTCGAGAATGTGATTAATATAATGAATGTTGGATAGAATTTTGTCACTAATGAAATGAAGGCCTTCAAATGTGTAGGTTTGCTAGAAATATTGTTTGAGCACTATCATTTTCATGTAGATAGGGTATAACCATCTCTTGGCATTGAGGAGGATTGGATACCCTCTCTATTCCACAGATACCAAAATCTGCAGTTGTTTAAATCCTTTATATAAGATGGCATGGTATTTGCCTATAATCTTCTACAACCCTCTGTATACTTTAACATATCTCTAGGTTACATATAAGACCTAATATAATGTAAAGGCAGTATCAGCAGGTGTTACATTGTATCATTTAGGAAGTAATGACAAGAAAAATTTTGTATATATTCAAAACAGGTACAATTCTTTTTTTCTAGATATTTTCAACACAGTTGGTTGAATCCACACATGTATATAACCTGTGGATACAAAGAAGGCTAACTGTGTAAAGATTCAGCAGATCTATTATCTTCTCATTAAGATTTTGATTCCAGGCTTGCCCTGCAATCACGTGCTGATTGCAGGACTTTGGTGATCCCACTTTGGCTTGGAAATGGAATCTTGTTGCAAGTATGTAAACACATTTGTTTTGAATGAACTCATAGAAGATTCTATCATAAGTACTTAAAAAAGCAGGAATCTAGGGCTTCATGGAGTTTACAGAATAGGATATGTGATTCTTTTTTGTATTTGTATCATTAAAGCAATTTTGCAGGCAAATTAATTACCAGCATAGATCAAAAATATTTTTCAAACTTTTTGCCAGAGGAGAGGCTCATGAACAAACTAATTAAACATTTATTACTTGATACAGTTTTTTTTTGAAAAATAAAAGATGATTAGATAAATGCCTATTAGACTTTACTTTTTAGATACATGTCATTAGACACTCTTGGAGAATTTTCAATGATTAGTAAACAACTTTCAATGTTGACAATCATTAAAAAAACAAAAGTTGACAATCTGCTGTTGAAGATGTGAATCAGGGTTTCAGTGAAAGAAAATGGTTCACTCTAAATGGATAAATGTGAAGACAGTTGACCAAAGAGACTATCTAATAAGGTGTGTGCAGAGTCTGACAAGGGATAGTGCAATCCTCAGAGCCAGCTATGGGGGAACCATTCCTGCTTCTAAGTCTGAAAACATGATGGAAAAGTCCCGGTGCTAGGACTTAATGAAGGGAGCAGCATGGAGGGTGTGCTCGTCCAGGAGCCCAGCCTGCATTGGAAGTGTGTGTCCACCTGTGGCATCTCTGCAGAGAGAACCATGGGATGTCTCCACAACACCACTCTTCTGTGCTTTGCTCTCTTGCTTGCTGCTTGGTGCCTCTCACTGGTCAAACTAGCCCAAGCTGCAAGGCCAGGAAGCCCATGGTTGCATCCCACACTAGCAGCTTCCAGGGCTCAGGGAGGCAGAGAAGGGTGAGCAGGGAGCAGGCTAGCAGAAAATCTAACATAGGAAATTTCCGGGAAAGAACTTAAACTCATTGAAGTCTATCAGAAAATAGCTTGTATAATTTTTCATGAACGGTAATTACTTCTCCAAAGGAGCAGCTAATCAGATCAGACCACACAGTTTTACCTTGGTTCAGGAACAATTTTCTTTCTCAGTATGTGCAGCAGAAATTGGCCTGATCTTGCTTCTATTATAACTCTGCACCTGATAGGAGGCTGTTTCATCTGCTTCCTGGTAGTGGTAGCAATCAGGAAGGGGTTATCTTCTCCATCTTTCATACTTGTGAAAGGTCATATGGGCATATGTAAGCTTGCTACTGTCCTTATGCTGAGCATCCTGGCCTTTTTCCTCATTACACTTATTCTATTATAATTATATATTCATAATTGTACATATAAGTTTATTGCCTTCTTGTTACCCCACCTGGTGACCAAAATTCTTGAGTTTCAAAGAATGTATCTTTCTACTGTGCTGCACATAGAAGGTGCTCAATACTTATTTGTCAATGGATGAAAGAATGAACACTGGTTATCTTCTAGCAGGACAGAATTAGTGAAGTATGTGTTGTGGAATAAGAAAGAATTATGTTTGTCTCAGTTCTACTCAGAAGACATCTGACCTTAGTAAACTGCTTAGTTTCTCAAAGCTCCAATTTCCTCCTCTGTAGTATGGGGATTATAAAACTTACTCATGGACTTCTTTAAGCTTAAATCAGATACACTGTCAAATGCCCAACTGGGCTGAGACACCTAAAAAGGACAGCTGTGAAATGGAGTGACACCTGCTGAGGCTCTCATTCAACTATTGTTAGGTTTTATAAAAGAATATTTATCACTAGGGGTCTCCTTTCTTTTCTTTTTCTTAAATTTAAAGAAAAAAAGGGAGCAAAACAGAAAAAAAGGGTAGAAGTAATACAGAATTTCAAAAGAAATTAATGCTAAGAAATCACTAGTTGATAAATTACATATTGTCATCTTAGAAATAGTTGTTCAAGTTTAGAGTCTCCTTTCTAATGAGAAATGCTCACATTTTGTTTTTCTTGAAGAAATAACCAGGAGCTTGGTAATATAAAGACCTTAGCATTTATTTATTTATTTAAAAACAAAACTAAACTAAAAACAATGGTTCAGAATTTCAAATCAACATAATAGGTGATTAACAATGATTTCTATAATGCATATTATTTTCAAAGTAATTGTTCAGATTGGAAGGTATAGTCATGAAAAAAATGATCACATAATGAAAGCACAAACCATTCTTTTGATGAACAGAGATTTTAGTAGTATGATTATCTACTATATATACATACATATATGTATGTATATATGTGCATATTTATATATATATTCTTTTCCCTTTTTTCTTTTCTCCTTTCTCTCATCTGAGTTCTTTCTTTTTGAGTATTATTTACTCTTTCAGTTTTTTACACTAAAGAGACAATACAATGTTTACACATGCGAATCTGATTTATTTTGCTGATGAACATGGTCTCAAGTTGCATCCATTTACCTATAAAGCCTCGAGTTTATCTTTCTTTATAGCTGAGTAGTACTCCATTGCATGAAAAGACCACATCTTTTTTTTTTTTTTTTTTGATCAGCATTTGGGTTCTTTCCAAGATTTAGCTGTTACAAAATGTGCTGCTATAAACATGGGCACACAAATATCGCTGTGGTATATGATGTTTACAGTTCTCCTGGGAAAATACATAGAAGGGAATTAGCTGGGTTGAATGAGACTTCCAAACCTACATTTTGAGGAATCTCCACATTGATTTTCACAGTGGTTATACCAGTTTACATTCCCACCAACAGTGGATAAGGGTTTCTTTTCCCCCACAGTCCTGCCAGCCTTGGTTATTGATTGATTTCTTGATGTTAGTCATTCTTTCTGGAGTGAGATGATATCTCAGTGTTGTTTTAATTTGCATTTCTCAAATGATCAATGACAATGAACATTTTTTCATGTATTTATTTGCATTTGTATTTCTTCATCAGAGAATTGTGAATTAATCTCAGAGGCCCATTTTTGGATTGGGTCTTTGAATTGGAGGTTCTGATTTTTTAAATTCTTTATATGTTTTGGGTGTAAGTCCTTTGTCTGAGGGACAGTTGACTAAAATTATTTCCCATTCTGTGGGTTTTCTTTTCACTCTGTTGATTTCTTTTGATGTGCGAAAGCTTTTTAATAAGATGAGATCCCAGTTACTGATTCTTTTAAGTATTTCCTGTATAGTTTGGTTTTTGTTCATGAACTCCCTGCCTACCTCTATGTCTTAAAGACTTCTACTTACCTTTTTTTCTCAGTAGATTTAGTGTTGTAGTAGTTAGTAGATTTAGTAGATTTTCTGTTTTAATGTTTAGATCTTTGATCTATTTTGACAGTGAATAGTAATAGACCTCAGTCTAATTTCAGTCTTCAGCATGTGGAAAGCCAGTTTTCTCAACATCATTTATTAAAGAGGCTATCTTTATTCCAGTAAACTTGTTTGGCCCCTTTATCAAAGATAAGATGAGCTTATTGTGTTTGTGTCTGCATCTTCTAATCTGTTCTACTCATCTTCAGGTCATTTTTTTGTCAGTACCAATCTGATTTTATCACAGTAGCTTTACAGCATAATTTCAAGTCAGGGATTGTGATGACACCTGCCTTGCCTTCATTGCCTAGGAGTGCTTTTGCTATTCTAGGTCTCTTCTGTTTCCATATGAATTTTAGGACTATTTTCTCTTGATCTGTGAGGTATGTTAAAGGTATTTTGATTGGGGTTGCATTAAATCTGTATAAAAGTTTTGGGAATATGGCCATTTTCACAATGCTAGTTCTTCCTATCTATGAGCAAAGAATAAGCCATTTTCTGATATTTTCTTTGATCTCTTTTTTTAGTGTGCTATAATTTTCAATGTATAGATATTTTATATCCTTTGTAATGTTGATTCTTAAGTGTTTCAATTTTTTGGATGCTACTGTGAAGGGTGTGATTTCCTTAATTTCTCTCTCAGTGAATTTGTTGTTTGTCCATAGGAATCCTATCGACTTTTGAGTACTGACTTTATATCCAGCTATGCTACTGAATTTGTTTATTAATTCTAGAAGTCTTTTGGTGGAGTTTTTGGGGTGTTCTATGCAGAGTTTCATGTCATCTGTGTATAACTGATTAAACTTCCCTTCCTATCCATATTCCTTTTATTTCTCTTTCTTGTATAATTGTTCTAGCTAATGTTTCCACAACTACATTGAACAGGATGGTGATAGTGGACATCCTTGTCTTGTTCCTGATTTTAGATGGAAAGCTTTTAGTTTTTGTCCATTTAGTATAATATTGGATGTTGGTTTGTCATAGATGACTTTTATCAGATTGAAGTAAAGACCATCTATTCCAATTTTCTTTAGGTTTTTTATAATGACTGAGTATTGGACTTTGTCCAAAGCTTTTTCTGTATCTATTGAGATGATCATGTGGTTTTTGTTTTGGCTCTGTTGATATGATGTTACTGAATTTATTGATTTGCATATGTTGAACTCCCTGCATTCCTGAGATGAATTCCACTTCGTCAAGGTATATAATCTTCTTGATGATTTGCTGCATTCTGTTTGCTAGTATTTTATTGAGAAATTTTGCATCTATGTTCATTAGGGAGATTGGCCTGTAGTTCTTTTTTTTGGTTGGGTCTTTGTCTGGGTTTGGTATCAGAGAAATACTTGCCTCCAGGAATGATTTAGGGAGACTTGCTTCTCTTTCAATTTCATTAAAGAGTTTGAGGAGTATTAGTATTAAATCATCTCTAAATTTCTTATAGAATTCAGTCATGACTTCATCAGTACCTGGGATTTTCTTTGTTACTAAGTTGTAAGTTGCATTTTCAATTTGATTAACTGATATTGGGTTATTCAATATTTTTATATCTTCTTGACTCAGCTTTGGTAATTCATACATTTCTAGGAATCTATTTTTTTGTTTTCTATCTTATGTAAGTAGTGATTTTCAAAGTAGGTATTGATGATCTGAATTTCCATCAGATCTGTAGTGATTTTTTTCTTTTCATTCCTTGTTCCATGAATTTGAGTTTTTTCTTTCCTTTTTTTGATAAGGTTGGCTAGGGGTTTATCAATCTTGTTTATTCTTTTCAAGAACCAACTCTTCAATTTATTTATTTTTGTATAGTTTCAATTGTATTAATTTCTGCTTTGATCTTTATAATGTCTTTCTTTCCAATAGTTTTGGGTTTGACTTGTTCTTATTTTTCTAAAAGCTTCAGGTATAGCATTAGGGTTGTTTATTTGTGTTTTTTTTCTGTTTTCCTTATATGAGAATTCACTGCTATAAATTTGCCTCTTAGGACAGCTTTCATTGCATCCCATAGCTTTGTGTAAGTTGTATTTGCATTTTCATTTAATTGTAGATATTGTTTAATTTTCTGTAATTTTATCTGTGATCCATTGGTGGTTCAGGAGATTGTTATTTAATTTCCATGTGTTTATGGAATTTTTCTGGTTTTATTACCATTAATTTCCAATTTTATTGCTCAATGGTCAGATAATATGCATGGGATAATTTCAATTCCTTTGCATTTACTTAGCATATTCTGTAGGCTTGTGTATGGTCTATTTTAGAGAACATCTCATGTGCAGCTGAGAAGAATGTGTATTCTGATGTTGGGTATAACACTGTAAACCTCTACTAAGTCCATTTGTTCACAGGTTTGTTTCAGTTCTAATATTTTTCTGCTGATTTTTTGTTTAGTTGATCTATATCTTTATGAAAATGGGGTATTAAGGTCTCTCATTACAGTTGTGTTATTGCTTACTTGATCTTTTTCATATTTAGTAATATTTTCTTATATAATTGGGTGCTCCCATATTTGGTGTATATATATTTATGATTGTTATTTCTTGCTATTGAATTTTTCCTTGAACAAGTATGTAATGACCTTCTTTATCTCTTTTAATCATTGTTAGTTTTAATTTCACATTGTCTGAAAGCAGGGTAGCTATACTTGCCTTTTTCTGGGCTCCTGTTTATGGAGTATTGTTTTCCATCCTTTGACTTTTAGTTTATGAATTTTTTTTTCAGTTAAATGCATTTTTTTATACAGCATATTGTTGGATCTTGTTTCTTGATCCATTCTGTCAATCTGTTTCTTTTGATTAGTGAATTGAGGCCATTTACATTTATGTTAATAACTGACATGTATTGACTTATCTTTATCATGTTATTTTACTGCTCTAGATTCTTGCTTTCCCCTCTGTATAATTGCTTGCTCTGCTGGTGGTTTCATTCTGTTGTTGTTCTTGGAATTATGGTCATTGTTCTGTCTGTCTAGAATATCTTTCAATAGCCTTTGTATTGTTGGATTGATGGTCCCAAATTTCTTTAATTGTTTTTTGTTATGGAATCACCTTATTTCTCCATTAATTTTGAAAGAGTTTTGCAGGGTACATCAGTCTGGCTTGGAAGTTGCTTTCTTTCAGGACATGAAATATTTCACTCCAAGCTTTTTTGCCTTGAGAGTGTGTGTTGAGAAGTCTGCCATGATTCTGATGAGCTTTCCCTTATAGGTGATCTTGTTTCTTTTCGCTAACTGCTTTTATTTATTTATTTATTTATTTATTTTGGTATCATGGATTGAACTCATGACCTCGCATTGCCAGGCAGGTGCTTGTGCCACTGAGCTATATCCCTGACCCCTCTGTAACAGCTCTTAACATTCTGTTTTTGTGTGGAATTTCTATTATTTTGATTATTATATGTCGGGGTGTAGATTTATTTTGGTTATGGCTAATTGGGGTTCTATATGTCTCATTTATCTGTATGTCAGATTGTTTTTTCATGCTTGAGAAATTTCCTGCTACTAGTTCTTCAAATAGCTATTTTTATGTTGTTTTTTTTGGCTCCTGCTTTTTCATTGACACCAATTATTCTGCTATTATTTTTCTTTGCATCATTTTGTAGCTGTTGAATTTTTGTTTCCTGATATTTTGTTATTTTCAAGAGATCTTTCCTTTCATGATCACTAGTCACAATCCTATCTTTAAGGTCTGAAAGTCTGGCTTCACTTTCATTCAAGCAGTTTTGCCAGCTTTCAATGAAATTTTTGATTTCTTGGACACCTGCTTGAATCTGTTTTATACATTTTATTTGTTTCCTATATTGCTCATTCACAGTTTACATTCTCTTCCTATAATCATCTATTTTTTCTTTCTTTCTTTCTTTCTTTCTTTCTTTCTTTCTTTCTTTCTTTCTCTTTCTTCTTCTTCTTCTTCTTCTTCTTCTTCTTCTTCTTCTTCTTCTTCTTCTTCTTCTTCTCCTCCTCCTCCTCCTCCTCCTCCTCCTCCTCCTCCTTCTTTCTTCTTTTTCTTCTTCTTCTTTTTGTCTTTCTGAGACAGAGTCTCACTGTGCAGTTCAGGCTGGCATTTTGAGATCATTTTACAGCCCAGGCTGGTCCCAAACTTGCAACAATCCTCCTGCCTCAACCCTCAGCCTCCTGAGTGCTGGGATTATAGTTGTGCACCACTGTGCCCAGCTCATCATCTATTTTCTTTTCTACGTCTGCTCTGGATGTTCTGAACATTTCATTTATAGAGGTTGACATTTCTTTTTTAACCTGAGAGATTATATCTGATCTGATTTTCTCAATAGCCTCATGGATTTGTTTCTTTACTCCAGTTGCTATCATTCTAGAAATTTCAGGTGTGTGTCTCTGATTTTCTTCTATGTCTTCTATGACTCCTAGACTTATTCTGGGTAGGCTGGAGGTCTTAGACTGCATTTTGCCATTTTCTGGGTTCTCACAGTTGCAAGAGGCAATGGTAATGGTCCAAGATGTTAGCTTTTAAAGGGTTATTTTTATTTGATCATTGAGCAGATCTCTGTTCCTTCTTTATTTTCCTTCCTCTTTTTGTGGGGGAGTACAGCATGGTATTTTGATATATGTATATATTATAAAATTATTTAACCAAACTGACTAGTTATCTTCCATCATCTCATGTTTATTTTTTGTGAAAATATTTAAGATCTATTTTTTAGCAATTTTCAAGTATACATTACTATTAAATATAATATTCATGCTATAAACACATCTCCAGAACTTAGTCTTCTTGTCTAGCTAAAACTTTATACTGTCTCACTAATAGCTCCCCATACTTCCCTCCCAGTATCTAGTAACCACCATTCTACTATTTTTGAAGATTGATGGAAATTATTCTTTCAAACTGTTGCTGGTGCTTATTGAAATCTGGTAGAAATGTGTTAGCCTAGTCTGAAGCCCTTAGCACCTGTAGGATATAGAGTTCTATGGACTTGGGATGAGATTGTGGATATCTGAGCTATTCCTAGACTATCTAATAATTTAGGAGATATTTCAAATGTGTTAAAAGCATTCATCTTGTGATAAATTCACTTCTAAAACAAAGAATGACTCCAAAATTCTTTTTGAAATCCAATTTTCTTTCAGCACTGCTGGTCTGGAAAAGTCTACATACCAGTGATATCTCTTTGGCAGATTTTTAAAGTCCTTGTTAATATAGCACACTTGCTTCCCACCCCAGCCTTCTAAATAGTGATCTTTAAAAATATTTACTATGCCAAGTGTGGGGGCACATTCCTATAATCCCAGTACTGCGGAGGCTGATGCAGGAGCATTGCCATGAGCTTGAGGCCAGCCTGAACTGGTCTACATGTGAGTTCAAGACCAGCCTGAACTGCATAGTGAGACCCTGTCTCAAAAAAAAAATTATAGAAAAAATAAGAAATACAGAAAAGGAAAAACAAAAATGTACAACCTATCCACAATCTATCCATTCAAAAGCTAACTTATATTTAGCTCTTTTGTGGCTTTTGCCAAGGAAATTCATTAGAGCTACTTTCCTTTCTATAATATGTCATCAACATCTCACCAATTTCAGTGAATATTTTTGTAAACAGAATATCGTTTGCAAATTTCTCTGCCATATTGACATTGATTACTTTCCCACTTAACAAAATATTGTTGAGGACCCATGGTTGTCTTCTCACCATTGATTTTTATTCTTACCACAATGTGTAAACAGTCAGCTCTTTGCAGGCATGAGTTATGCACCCATAAATTCAACCAAATGTACATAAAATATATTGGAAAACAGCTACATCTGTGCTTATCATGTACAGACTTTTTTCTTTATCATCTTTATCTAAGCAACACAGTACAACAACCATTTACATAGCACTCATGTATTTGTATAGTATTTAGTTGGTATTATAAAAAATCCAGAGATGATTTTAAATATATGGAAGGATATGTGTAGATTATATGCAGATACTACACCTTCTTTTATAGCAAATTGGAGAATCTGTAGTTTTTAGTATCCATGGAGATCTTTTATAACCCAATTCTCTGCAGACATCCAGGGACAGCTGTATTTCTTGACCTCCCTGTAACACTCTTGGTTACTCCTTTTTCTGGAAACAGCTTCTCTCCCTACCTCCTATAATTCACTATTCCAACCTGGCACTCTACCTACCCCCTTACTCCACTTTCCTATCCCTTGTCCCTCTCTTGATTTTTGCTTATCTAAGTCCACTATGTTCTTCTTTGGGTATCTTCCACTATCCATACTCCCTCAGATCTGTGGGTTCTTAATGGCTCTCTATCCACCTGCATGTTTACATAATGCATAATGCATGTTTCTCAAAGGAAAGAAAACCTAAGAAAGTTATTTAAGTCATCCCTATGGTCCATATGATTCTAAACTTATGGTTTCCCCCAATCAATTCAGGAATCAACTATTTCTATTAAGAATATGGAGTTTAGGATAAGATCACCTTGAATTCAAGTCTTGACTCCTCCACAAACTGATTGTGTAAATTTTGGCAGTTAGTTGGTTTCTCTTAGCCTCAGTTTTCCCATCTCTGTGATCTATAAATCCTTAAAGCATTTTGTACAGTGATGATACATGGTAAGCATGTGACACATGTCTAACACAATCATTTATGTTGTTAATTCAGTATGACATCTTTTATTGATAATGTGATCACTAAACCTTTGGCTAACATCAATAGACATGGGCAATCTATTGTCTTTTTTCTTCCCAGTTAATGTACATATTTTTTTTCAGCTAAGGTCTCTTATTGTTACGAGGGATCGAACTCATGATCATGCGCTTGCAAGGCAGGCGCTTATGCCACTGAGCTAAATCCCCAGCCCCAAACTAAAGTCTTTTAGAGACAATACAGTTAATTGGGATGCCAGAGAATTAACTTCAGTGGTTGAAATCCAAGCTCATCATAATATGAAAATCATATGACCCCCCTCAAAGCTGCTTTCTCTGGTTAATACCATTTCCCACCTCTTCCTCTAGGTAAAAGAGGTATAATCAAACGACATAGCGAATGTTTAAATTTTGAAACAATTATTACAATAAAAGACATGTTGCCATTAATTTCCCTAAAAACACTCCCCTCTAGCTTTGAACACAATTATTCCATGGGTCTTGCAACTTTTGTGACAGTTCTGGAAGTCTTCTTTTATGAGTCTTTACAAGGTACAATAAAGTCTTTACAAGGTGAATACTAGTGCTAGATGAGGACCAATGGAAAGCCAGGCACATAAAGACTTCAAGGTCCTTACTACCTAGTCACCAGATCTGACACTGTCTGGCTTTTAGCTCTTCCTCAAAGTAAAAATGACCATGGAAAGTAAATGTTTTGGATCAATTCAGGATATTGTGGAAGCTACAATAGTACAACTAAAGACATTCATGATGAATGAGATTCAGAACTGCTTCAGAAAGTAGCAAGGACAATAGGATAGTGTTTTGGAAGCTAGGGGGAGTATTTTGAGGGGGATTAATGGCAATGTGTCTTTTACTGTAATAAATTTTAAAAATTTTAAAACATTCACTGTATTATTAAAATCATACTTTATATCCCTTCCCATTTCTGTGTCTTTTGATTGGTCTTGGTCAAAAAAGTTGTTGATTGTCACCTCATGGCAATTCCTCCTTACTAATAGAAATATAATTTTGTGCAGTCTTGGGTCAAAATTCCAGTTTCTGTGCCAGCAATTGGTTTAGAAATGGGTGCCTATTATAATTTGGGCCAATGAAATTTGAGAAAAGTCTGCGGCAGGGCTTCTGAAAAAAAACAAAAACAAAAACAAAAAACCATTTTTCTTCTCTAAGGTGAATAAGATCACATTCTAACCTCTGGGGGTCGACATGTAAAGCTATGATGCTTCAGGTTGCTGTGGTCATCCTGTGTCACTCCGAGTTGAGATTCTATGTTCTCAGGAGTAAAAAGTCTGAAGAAAGCATCTGGTTCTGAAGATTTTGTGGATAAACCAAGAAAACAGCCTATTTCGGGGGTCTTTCTCTGTTGTTTATTGTTTAAGTCATTTAGAGTTGAATCTTCTGTTACTTGAGGTAAGAAAACACCTTAGCAATTCAACTGTGACATGATAGACTGTGGAGAAAACATGAATTGCTCCATTCACTTTGTAGGCAAAACATGCACCAAAAATTCTTTTGGTAAATCACTATTTTTATAGCCACTTTAGTAACAGAAAATTTTATCTGACTTAAAGCAAAAGCAAATCCTTTTGTTTCTGTTAGATGTGGAGACCTGGGGACCTCAAAGAGGCCCTGGAGTGTCTCAGGGCATTTCATTTCCTCAGAACAGGTTTAGGAGTTCTGAGTGCTGACACACAGTAATTTTCTTTTGAGGTGTGTTCCTTAGAGAAGTGAAAAGCTATCTGGAAGCATATGATTTGGAGAAAAATTCCATTCTTAGGGACAATCAGAGAAGAAAATTCTCAGAACTCTAACTTCTGGCAAAGTTGATATAGTTAGAGAAATAGAAGAAGAGCTATGATTTCTGGTTCATATTACAATAAAGAAAATAAATCAAATGCGTACACTTGCCTTTTGAAAATAAAAGCTATGTGGTATTTATTTAAAGGCATATCAGTCTCTCTCTCAGACCGAATAAGAAACAGTTGAACTGAAATCTTAATGAAACATAAAATTGGGCTTTGACCATGTCGCTTGCAGTTGTTGCAGATGGACAAATAACATAGCCAGTCTGTGTACCTTATTGCAAGGAGCACCAAGCAGATGATGTATCTGATTCCTCATTTAGCAATCAAATCTTTGGTCCTTTGACAAGCTGATTTCCTGACTCAGTAGATAAACTAGGTCCATGTCCAGCCCTTTTGTTTCTGACTATGGAAGTCATGACGACATCAGTATGGACTTGGCAGGGCTAAGTCCAAGGTTTTGTTAACAGGAATTCCAGAGACTAGGAATGTAGGAGGTCCTGGCGCTGGGTGACTAACAGCAAGATTCCCTTGAAAGCTGAAGAAAGGGAATGCCTTTAGAAGTAAGCCCATGTTAGTATCAATCCTCCCCTCAGGACTAGGCGGCCACATTTCTGGTTACATGACTTCTTTTCCTGACTGGTTGAGCTCCTTGAGGACAAAGATTTCTCCTCCTTTATGAATTTCCTTATCTCCTTGTTTCTGGTTTGGTGTTTGGCACATAAGGTTTGATAAAGCCCAGTTGGATGACTTCTTAAAAATTGGGGATTTTTGGGGGGGACCAGAATTTTAACTCAGGATCTTGCAGTTGCCAGGCAAGTGCTCAGCTTTATCCCTGGCCCTCAATGTTTTTTCCTACTGTGATTTTTTAGTTGTATTTCCTGAGGCAACTTGGGAATTATATGAAATGTTTATTGAAAATGCAGATTGCTGGACCATGAAAATTGGAATCCCAGGTGTTAATGTTTGAAAAATCAAAGTTCTAGCGCTAGATCTTCATCTGTGATCGCCTTCTGGTATTCCTTAAAAATCCTTAAATCACTCTCTGTCCTTGACCAATTTTTTTTTCCCCAGGATAAAAGATGAATGAGAAACAATCAAGCTCCACAAACTTTTTCGGCTGTGTGACATGAGCTTCTCCATTAACTCACTTGGAAAGGAAAAGTTTCTCAGATGAATAATCTCAAACTCAGCCCTTTGCTCTTTGAAAACGTGAACTTACATTTTCTGGTGCATCGACATAGGGCTTTCTGGTTTTGTTTTTCTTGTTTTTTTTTTTTCTCCAGCTATAGCTTTTGATAGGACATAGAATCACCGACACCAGTCCAAACCAGAAATTTAAACTATATACTTAAATAGAACATAACAGGATATTTAAACATTTTTCTCCTCCCCACTTCTACAGGAGGCAGGAGTGGCTTGATTTCACTTGCCCTCTCCTCTGTATGGTGAGGTCATTTATTTTGTGGTTTGTGTAGCAGCACCATATTTAGGTCTTTAAATAAAGATTTTAAAGGATTTCCTCAACTTGGATGAGACTGTTGATTGTGATACATGAGGCTGAAGAGACATTACGGAGTAGGCATGGAAGCAAACAGCTGTATGCCTTTCCCATGACCTGTGCCTCCAAAATAGTAGCTCCCTGCTGGCGACCATGTGAAGCCTCGATCTGACTCTGCCCCAAAATGTTTGTCATGTGGAACCTGTCCCCGCCGTCACAGAGCAGGCAGATAAATAAATTTCCCAGGGTTTATATACTTTTCTTGGATCTCTGTATACCCTTGCAATAATTACTGTTTTAAAACTCTTGATAAAATTCACAGATGTGCCAATAATAGCTCATTCATCACAGGTTGGGCTGGATTTCCCAGCATCAGATGTTAAAGGCTGTCCCTTAGGAAAGGGAATGGGATGCTGGCTGCAGAGTTGGGGCACAGGTCTCCCTTGCCCCAACCAAAGGACTGGTCCCTGTCCCTGTGGATGTGGGGAGACTAGGTGAGAAAGGACTTCTTACCCTCCATATCTCCTTCCCTTGACCTCTCTTTACTTTGAAGGTCCTGTTGATTTCTCACCTTGCCTTTTCACCCGCAGATTTCCTAAAGCTTCGTGTAGAAACCTTCGCATCATTAATTCTTTCATCTGACCTTCTTCATTATATCTCCTTCATGATACAAACAACCACCTAAGACTTCATCTGGCTTGAGTTGTTCAAAGGTATATATTTTAATGAGTAAAATGATACCTACTGGTATACTGTTTGTTCCATTTGGATTAAGGAATTAGAGCAGCATGGTGGAGGTGACCTGGTCTCAGAAGATCAGGAAGAAGACAGATAAATTTACTCTTAAAGTCATAATACTAATATATTTCCAGGATTTCACAGGAATTCAGAAGGAAACTACCCCTCAAGTTATTGTGTACAGACATTTCCCATCAAAAGGACTGTAAAGGATAGGAAATGACAGAATTCATGGGACTAGGTAGAAGAAATGCTGTATTTGGGTGAGATAAAATTTTCCTTTATTTATTTATTTATTTACTTATTTATTTTTGAGAAGGTTCTCTGCAAAAAAAGGGATACCAGGAGATAATGTCATTTCCTTCCAGAAACCCTGAATGCTCCTATGTTCCAGGCAGGGTTTTGGGTGCGCTCCTCCTCTCCTGGAGCTACCATCCGGAGGGATAATCCTATTAATCAATTAATCATTAAATTAATATGCACATGCAGCTAAGATATGTGCAGTAAAGGGGAAGTCTACTGGGACATGAGAGCCAACATGAGAGAGGATTTGCCCTTGTCTGCAGCATCAGGAAAAGCTCTCTTGAAGAGGCAATGACTGGAATGATGAGTGAGGAAGAGAGAGACAGGGAGGGCAGAGTGTGAGCCAAGGTCGTAGGGAGGACTAGGCATGCTGAGCAGAAAGCACTGGAGTGAGGTCAGGGCTGGAGACGGAGACCCCAGGGGCTGAGGGAGGCTGGTAGAGCTCTAGGGCACAAATCAGAGAGGTCCTTGCTTGCACTTCCTGAAAAGGATTTCAGTCTTCTAATACAAACTATTAAAGTTACTTTTGGTGGGTTTTTTCTAGTACTGGGGATTAAATCCAGAGCCTTACACAAGCTACGCAAGTGTTCTACACTGAGCCACATTCCTACCCCTTCTCACTTTGAGTCGGAGTCTCTCTTAGTTGCCCAGGTTGTTTTTGAATTCTTGATCCTTCCTGCCTCAGCCTCCTGAGTAATGGAATTGTAAGTATGTGCTACCAACATTGGTTTATCGAAGAGTTTTAGTTGGTCATGGTGGTGATGGTGGTGTTGGTGGTGGTGGTGGTGGTGGGATATACTGAGATTTGTACTGAAAAGGGTCGTTCTAGCTATAGTGTGATTGAGGATGGGGAAGGCAGATTCAAGGTGGGATGAGCAGGAAGGAGAGTTTTTCTGTGTCCTCTGTAAGAAGTTAGGAAGGTTTGGGCTAAATTGGTAGCAGTGATGAGATGAGATTAAAGAGGCAAAACAAACAGGGCATGATGTTTGCACATGCCTTATCACCTTCAAGCTCCCTCAAGTGTGAATGTGACAGGGCCTGAAGGTAACATGTCCACTGGTGCATAAGGGAGCAGATCAAAGCTAAGTTACATTTATCTGAACAAACAGCCTTAGTGATGGATCCCAAGGAACCTTTTCCAGCCCTCCTCCATCTTCAGCATGAGCAGACACTGAAAGCGAATGAAGAGCCAGAGAAGGAAACAGCCTTCAAGGCTATTTTTAGCAAGCTATAGGAAATAGCCAACATTCTAATTCGAGTCTTTCTCATTAAAACCCAGAGCCCAGCCTCACTTAGTTCTTATTTCTAATGTCTGCAAACTTCTCTTTTCCCAGATAATTGACAATAGGCCCTCGTGGAAGTCCTCCCAGCATTTCTGCAAAAATTAAGGAAACATTAGGTTTGACACGGCAGCAAAAATCACAGCCAGCAAAACTTCAAGTGTGATGAAGTGGAATGCAGAGGACATTGTGGATAACTGATCATTTCAGGATGTCTTCTAGGGACAGTTTCTGACGTTGGTGTTTTCCATGGCTTTTGAAGCAGGGACAGAGGCAGCTATGGTGATGTGGGTTGAGTTTTTCTCTTCTTTCTTTCCTTTCTTCTCTACCCTCAACTGACCCTTGGAGTTACTTCAATATTTTCTTTTCATAACAACAAAAACATTTCTTATGAAGTAAGTTGAAGTAGTCAAAATTAGCCATTGCCATGTGATCTTTATGTTGACATTCCAGTTTGACCTGGGCTGTGTAATTTTGTTTCTCCAAGCCTTGTTTCCTTGGTCTGTGACATGAGGAGGTGTTGGAGTAGCTCCTTATTCCCCCAGCTTTCTCTGTTCTGGTATCACTCACAATACTGGCCCTGTGGATTTTCACATATATTATTACTTTCTTGACATTATTTCCTTTAAACTGATGAATCTGATCCATTCAAGTTACTCATTTGTTTTTCTCTTAGTCTTGCCATGTGAATCACATCATGGGATGGACATGTTACCATTTTTTTCTAATATGCATTAAATATGTCCATACGGACATACAAGTAAATGCTCCTTGTGTGCACAGTGCGATCCTCCTGCATACCCCCAAGATAATATTTCGAAGTCACTCTGGGAAACTCTGGTGAGTCAATTTCTAACTTCTCTCCCCATGCTAACATCTTATTTTTTACATCTGGCAGTATCTACTCAGGCTGATTTCCCATGGCTTCCTAAAATAAAACCCCAGGTTTGGCCAAATCAGTGTTCTTGCTGCTCCTTGTAGACTATATATGCATGTAATTCCCACCATCAAAAATCAGTAAGGAAACAGAAACTCTGACCCTAAGAAAGAACAGATTGACAAAGGTCAGAGTTGGGTAGATTAGCTACTTTTGAGCAGTAGGCCAGGACAGTCACCAGGGCATGGAGCTGCTGGGTGAGGGTCATGTGTAAAGAATTGAAGTATCAGTCATGTATGTGCTATTTTGTACTGAACAAAGAGAGTTACCCTGCCCATACTAGGTAAATTTCTGTGTGCTCCTTATGATTTATCACCTTCTCATAGAGAAGAAATACAAATTGAAAGTTACTGGTAATTTATCATTATTGCATTGAAATTCATTAATTCTCTTATTTACAATGCAAATGTACACATTCTCTGGTAGTCACTAGAGATACAAAGATAATTAAGATATCTTCTATACCCATCCAGGGATAAAGTTCTGCAGCAGATGGAAAAGCAAATAGGCTAGGGTGAGAAAGCACTGTAGAGCCTATAGTAGAAGTTCAGGACATCTTGTGGCCAGGAGAATGTCAATTTAAAAGATTCCTAGGGTGTGGAATCATCAAGCTGAAGCTTGACTTGTAAGCCAGGTGGATGAATGAGCCAGGTAGGAGGGAGGGCCCTTCAGAAGAAATAAGTAGCATGCAATTTAATAGGGGTGCTCTAAGTGTATGGTGCTGGAGAGAGAGAGCGTGTGTTAAGGATAGAATGAGGGGGGATTTGGGGAGTGAGCAGGAGATATTTAGAAATATGCCAGGATTTCTAGCTTGGGTGACTGGATAATGCTGCTGTTAGAGTGGAAAGCCAGGAGAAAGGATGCAATTTGGGGAATCATGAGTCTTTTGGAATTTTCTTAGAGTCAGTGTGGCATGGTTATGGGATATGGAGACTCTATCCCTAAATTTTTTTCCCAGCTCTGTTAATAGGACCTTGTTCAACTTACCAGCTTCTCTGAGTCTTGTCTCTGTCTATGAGATATAGTGCCTTCTTTGGCTTGATTCCTTGTCTCAAAGAGACCTATGAAAGTTCTTTGTAAATGTGTTCGCAGATGTACATATTTATGTCTTCTAGGAAGTGCAAGGTGTAAAAATCAGACCCATCAGCACATTTAGCTCATAAATATGCAAGTACCTGGCAGCTTTGCTTTGTGGCAGAACACCCACCAGCGATCTCTGAAGAACTGTCGATGTCACTTCCTGTCTTCTGACCAGGGGCTGACTTCCTGTGGGACTGAAGTGTATTATTTTGCTATCCAACATGCCAATTCAAGAACTATCACTCTTCATTTTTTCAAATCAACTTTTGAAACTTTTCAACTTTTTTTTTTGTTTTTTTGAAACAAATCAGCTTTTTCAAATCAACTCCTGGCCATCTTCAGTCAAAATGGGATTCCCATAAGATTACATAAGTATTTTTGTTTTATTGATTGAATTAGTAGAATTCAAAATACACAGGTAGAGCCAGGTATGGTGGTGAATGCTTGTAATTCTAGCACCCTGTGGGGAGCTGAGATGGGGGGATTGTGAGTTGCAGACCAGCCTGGGCTATTTAGAGAGACCCTGCCTCAAAATTTAAGCAAAGCCAAACCAAACCAAACTTAAAAAAGCACTGGAGACATAGTTCAGTACAAAGGTCCTGGATTCAATCCCTGTAGTGTGTGTGTAGTGTACACACACACTATACAGATAGGTTAGAAATATCATATAGGCAGCCCATCCTTACATAAATGGTACACTAATTGTCTGACCCTAACTTAGGCAAATTCATAACACTGAGTAATACAGATGCAGTTTTTTGAAGGTCTGTGAGATTCTTTTCCAATAGGATTGAGTAGATGATTGAAGGGTACTAATTAATCTGTGCTAATGGTTAACACATTCATATCATCCACACCAAAAATTCTACTTAAAGATCTACTTTTGATAGGTGTTGTATTCACAATTTTCTATAGATTAATTACTTTCCTTCTAAATAAGGAGAGTTGTAGCGTCTATAGTGTGGGAGAGTCAAGGAGGAAAAAAACCTCAAAGATGAATAGGAGAGACAAGCTAGGAGGGAGAATGATAGAAATACAAAAACATTTTGAGTCAGTAGAAAATAACTTTAAAATCTTTCCTGTAATTCTGTCTTGTAAACTGAAGCAATCGTTCTTAAAATGAGCATTTCTGGGTAGTATACTTCAAATGATAGCTTATATCCTAAGAGAGAAAAGCCCACATCTTTGAGTGGTGTTTCCAGAATGGAATAGGTATCATATTGGCATGAGATGATGGAAGCTAAACATAGGAAAATTCTTCTGTTCCAGTAGTTGCATATTTATTTTTATTATGACTGTCGTCTTTGGAAAGTCACCATGGTTTTCTATGTAAGACAATGCACCACATTTTTCACTTAAAATAAATTCATTCAAACATAGAAAATAGTTGATTTAAAGAAAAGGTATAATTTACTTATTTTTATTTTATTTCTCAGTTTTTTCTTAGTGTACATTTGTAATACATAGTAAATACATTCATCATGGGGAAATTTGTACATGTACATATACAGCATTTTGATGCTTTTTACTTCTCTTGCCTCTCCCCTCCCATCATCTCCCTTATTTCCAGAACCTCTTCTCCTTCTTCATCCTTTCAAAGAACCAACTCTTTAATTCCTTGGTCTTTTTGTTATATCTTTTAGCTTAATTTTGTTAATTTATGCTCTGATCTTTATAGTTACTTTTCTTCTACTAGTTTCAGATTTGGGTTATTGTTTTTCTAGGACTTTGAGATACATTATCAGATTATTTATTTATAATTGTTCCACTCTTTTATAAGTGCATTTATAGCTATATCCTTCTTCTAAGAGTTCTGCTTTCATCATGTCCCATACATTCTAGTATGTTTTACTTCCATTGTCATTTGATTCTAGAAATGTTTTCATTTTCTTTCTTGATTTTTTTCTGTGATCTACTGTATATTAAATTATATTTTACTTATTCTGCATGTGTTCATACAGTTTCTTTTACTATTGGTTTATAGCTTTATTCCTATAGTATGTAGGCGATTATTTCAATTCTTTTCTATTTATTTAACCATGCCTTATGGCCTATGATATGATTATTTTGGAAAAGTTCCATGTGCTGTTGAGAAAAAAATATGTATTCTGTTGTTTGTTGGATGAAACACGTAGTTGCTGTCTGGTAAATCCATCTGTTCTATGGTGCCGTTTAACTCATGTTTCTTTGTTGAGTTTTTGTTGTTGCTTTGGCTTTGTTTTGTCGACCTAGTAGTGAGGGGGATGGTGTTAAGACCCCCACCATGATCGTATCGGTATCTATCTGTCTTAAGTCCAGTACTTTTTGTTTAATGAAGTTGGCTCTGCTGACATTTGATACATAGATATTTGTAATTGTTGCTTCTTCCTGCTGAATTGTTCCCTTTGCTAGCATGTAGTGGTCATTATTTTCTCTTCTGATCAGTTTTAGTTTACTGTTTGTGAAAATAAGATAGCTACTGCTACTTGTTTTGGGACTCTGTTTGGAATATTATTTCCCATCCTTTCACTTTCAGTCTATTTCTTTCCATTTAAATGAGTTATGTCTCCTGTAGGCAATATATGTTTTCACTTTTTAAAATCTAATCTGCCAGTCTGTGTCTTTTAGTTGGGCAGTTGAGGCCATTGACATTAAGAATTATTATTGTAAGGTGCTTATGGAATCCTCTCATTGCATTATTTTTACAGTGCTTATTCTATTTCTTTTCCCTTTGGGTTAACTACTGTCCCAGTTAGATGTATATGCTGTGGGCTCTTTGGTACCAGTGACTTCTTGGTCTGTTTAGGATTCCCTTAAATATTTTCTGCAATGCAAGCTTAATGGTCATGCATTTTTAAAGAATTTTTTATCATGCATTGTTATGGATTAAAAAATAATGGTCAACTTAACACTAGCTGAATTAAATCAGCATGGTGCTCATCATAGATATTCCACCTGAGGAAAGCTGCCAGCATAAATAGAGACATGGAAAAGGAGAAGCGAGGCGTTGTGGGTTTCTCTAAAGTGTTGCTGTTTGAGCAATTTGTTTTCCTGGAGGAGCTCATCATGACTAGCTTCCCTAGTGTGAGTTCCACCACTGTCATCAGAGGAGCTCAGGACCTTGATGGTGAGAGTGGCTGTGGTTCACTTTGGGGGAGCTCTGGTTCTTATATCGAGCATTGCTTCCTGGCTTCAGAGGGGAAGGTGTGTACTATTTAATCTCCAGGAGAAACTCATCATGCTGGCTTCCTGGCATGTACTTGACTGTGCTTGTCGTTGGAGGAGTTCAGGACCTCTGTGTCTCTGAGGATGGGTGTGGTACTTTTCAGGGCAGCCTGGGTTCTTATTTTGAATGTGAATTCTCAGCTCCAGCATAGAATCCTCAACCTACCAGCACAGCTCCTTCACCCTGCTGGCATGGACTTTCTAGCTTCTACTGCTGACCTTGGGCCTCCCCAGCATGGATCCGTAAAAGAGACTGGCATGAGTCCTTCTTGTGGGCTCTAAACCTCCAGTTGAACTCATGGGAGACATTGTCATGGGCTCTAGGTTTTCATCTGGACTCATGTGGAACATTGCTGTGGGATCCAGACCCTTGGCTGAATATTCTAGGTCTTCAGTGTTGTGGATAGATTTTCTGCATTTTCTTACGTTAAACTCCGGGTGATCTTCATAAATAATGTTATAAATTCTGTGTCCTGATTCTGATTGTTCTCCTCACAACCCCTGACTACAACATGGATAGTCTACTTCTACATCAACTTTGAAGGCTATTTTTGCAGGATATAAAAGTTGGGACTGGCAATTGTTTCCTTTTAGGACTTGAAAAACTTGATTCACACTCTCCTGGACTTTAAAGTCTGTGCTGAGAAGTTGCAGTTATTTGGATGGACTGACCTTTGTAGGTTACTTGCTGTTGTTCTCTAACAGCTTTATAATTCTCTCCTCTTGTTGAATTACTGGAATTTTGATTATGATATGTTATGAAGAGGTTTCTGCTCATGGCTATTTGGGATTGCATGTTCCTCTTATACTTGAATATTGAATTATATCTCTAGATTTGGAAAATGTTCTCCTACAGTTTCACTGAATAAATTTTTATCCTTCTGAGTTATTTTCTAATTTTTCCTTTTTTATGGTTGTGAGGTTTCATGTCATTTTTAGGGTATTGTAGAATATATGATCTACTAACCAACCCTACCTTGTCTTCCATTTTTGACACTATCTTCAAATTGGTCAAGTCTGCAATCCATGCTTTCCATTTTGATATCATCAATCTCTGCTTACTGTTTTTTCATACTTCCTAATTCTTTTTTGAAATGATCATTTATGTTGTGTATTTTCTTGCTTAAATCAATTAGTTTGCTTGATTTTTCTTTAACCTTATCAGACATTTTACTGGTAACATTCTTTATCTGTTTAATTTAATCTTCTCTGAGCCCATTAAGCATCTTATGCATTTGCTTATGTGTTTCTTCCTGTATCTTTTCAAACATTTTAATTTATTTTTTATTTATTGTTCTTTGTCTATAGCTTTCTCTATTTCAGAGTTCACAAGTTCAGTTTTGGAGGAGTTAGGAGTTTGAGAGATATCTTGTTGCCTTGTTTTCTCATATTCCTATTGTTTTTTCACTGTGGGTAGAAGATAAATTATTGCAGAGAAAATGTCACTACTGTGGAGGAATCTTTAATTAGATTCTCTCTCCCTGTGAGGTATCCTTGGGTTTGGTTATGTTTTGATGCTTATACCTCTCTTCACTCTATTGAGTGTAATATCTGAGGGTCTTCATAGTATCCAAATTTCTTCTAGAGGCTTGATCACCAGTACCACACAGAAAGGAGAAAATGAACCACAGTAAGGTTGATGACATCAAGACTAACCAGATATTGGCATACAGGGAAAACCAATAAAAAGTAACAACCATGCCACCATTAACAATAGAAAAGAAAGCAGCAGTAATAATACAGTCAAATACAAGTGAGTTGTTGACACACTGTGAGAACCAATAATAGCAACACTTATACCACAGCTGAAATAATAATATAGATACAAAGACAAACCAAGTATTGATATATAGCATATAGCAACTGAAAGCAACAATTACCACTATCAACAATAAAAAAATCATCAATAACATATCAACTAAATATTAATAAATTAATAAAGCTTAAAAATTAATAAAGCTTAATGGTAATGATAAAAATGGAGGATATGGAGAAGGGGAAATGAAAAAGTAAAATCTGACAAAAATAAAAAAGGAAAGAAAAATGAGATAAAAAATCCTATTAAAGAGTGAAAGTTAATAGAAGTAGTGAAAAGTAAGAAAAAGACAAGAAAAATAAAAGAAAAATTCAAAAAGAATAAAAACAAAGAGCAAAGGATAGGAAACATAGAAACAAAAATTAAAAAGAGAAAAAGAAATGATTCCCCAAAATTCCTTTGCATGGTTAAGTGAGTGGTTTCTTTTTGGGCTCTGTGGTATTGAAATCATCATAGATGGGTAAGGGGTAATGTGTTGCAATGAGGCCTCTGTTTCCACACCCACTCTTTGCTGAGTGAATGCTGAGGCCTGCCCCAACTTGTCTGATGGGCATGGTTGGTGAATGCTGTGGTGTCTGCCTTAGGGCTGCATTCATTGTAGTAGTTCTTGTGTTTGTGTCCTTCTGTGTACCCAAGTCACTTCTGTCTCTAATGGCAAGGTGCCCCCTTACTCCAAAAATCCCTCTGCCATACACCCCAGATGTGACAACTGTCCAAGTTGAGGTGCATCCCTCATCGCGTTGGGAGAAGGGAAAAGTAAACAGACCACTGGGGTCTGAGAAGTGTGCAGTGAGTGGGGCTGGGCAGTCTACTTGGGTTAATCTTAGTCCTTTCAGACCAACCTCTTCAGGAAACCCCATGACCAGCCTGCCTTCTCACCACAGAGTGGGGTTGTTGTGCTCTTCACAACCTGTCCTCAAAGGTGCTTAAGCTTCTCAGGGAATCTGCAATCAGCCTGCTCCTTTTCTATTACTGTTTCTTGTAGCTGTCTCTTACTCAGTCATTGTGGTAGGGTGATACTAATGACCCTAAAGTAAAGTTATTCTGTGACTTCTGGCTCCCAGAGAACTCAGTCTTAAACAATAAACCCTTTCCCAAAATGCTTCTGATGATATCACTCCCAACTATGGCAGATACTGCAGTACCTTTCTTCTCCAGTGCTAAACTTCCATGTGGGAAGAATCACTTTCAGACTAAAACACCATGCTATATTTGTAGCTTACAATAACTGGGTTTTTCTCAGGGCTAGAGTTGCCTGTTTATTGTTTTTCCCTGCAGCTGCACTCTCCAGGCTTACTTGTGTTATCAGAGACAGGACCTCCTAGCTGGGAGCCAGGGTTAATGTTCTAGACTTCTCCATTGTTTTCTCTGTATTGTCTTTAGTTTCTCTGCAATTTCTAGTTTTCCTGTGGGCCCTTTTGTTATTGGCTAGCTACTTCTAAAAGTGGCTCACTAATTAAATGTCGTTACCAGGTTCTGGGTTGCTCACCTCTCGCTCTGGAGTTAGATTCCAGGTTCTCATCTTGAATAAAGAATTGAACAAAATGAACAAAAGCAGTGGCTAAGTTTATTAGAGAAAGGAAAAGTGAAGAATGAGGGAGAAACTGGCTCTGCAGAGTGAGCTTGGGCTCAGTAAAAGGGGAAAAAGCAAACTAAAAGTATAGCCTGGGGAAAGCAGGGCAGGCTACCATGAGAAAGGCTCGCAGCAAGTTCTTTGTGGCATCTGTGTCCTTTGACGCCATCTAAACCTTGAGAAAATACTCTAGAACTTCTACATACAGGTCCTGAGAGGCAGTGCTGGGATCTCATACCTCAGGCTAACATCAAGTCTAGCCCATCCTACTGAAAACCTGCTCAAGTTCTCCAGAGAAGTTCATCCTCAGGGCTTTGGGATCTGTTCTCTGCATGTGTGCTGAGATCTTGTGATTAACGGTCACATCTACTTCCCCAGCCAGCTTTGCCACATCCTAATCTCCTATTTCATTTTCTTGACTCCAGGAGCTTTGTTTTTTTTTCTTGACTAAGTTTCTGTTTTTCAGGACTCTCACTTCCAGGTCCTGGAGAGGCTGTACTTTGCTGCTGGTCTTTACTGCACATTTTTAATCCTCAAAAGGAAGAGTATTTTTAAAAACTTGATAGAATATGGAAAATATAGAGTACTAGTATTAGAATGATTAAAGTTTGGGAAACATCAATCCTTGTGCTATGTTTGGTGGAGAAGTAGGAGGGAGAAGTAGAAGGGAATAAAATGGTCTTCATGGGAAATAACCACATGGTTTAGGATAGCCTGCAGACAGCTGATTCCTCAACCATGTTATCTCATCACAAGGGGTTTTTCTCCTGAAGATTCTGCTCTAAAATGCAAACAATTCCAGGAGAAAGCTATATTTTAATATAACATAAATGCATTGCTTTCTGTTTTTCTTTTCTTGTCTGTTTGTGCTGGAGATTGAATCCAGGAGAATCACACTGAGCTATATCCCTATCCATTTTAAGGTTTTTTTTAAAAATGTAATTTATTTAGTTTGAGACATGTTTTCACTGAGTTGCTAAATAGCCTGGACTGGGCTCCAACTTGCAGTCTTCTTCCCTCAGCCTTCCAGAGTGCTGGGACAGCACATTTCTTAAAGATCCAGGGATCCGCTAGCCAGGACATGTCTTGGGGGGAGAGTGCTCTCCTAGACAATTAGGATTGAGGAGACAAAATGCCAGGATGTTTAATGACTCATAATTTTCTCAAGTTCTGAGGTGAGTCCTTCAGTGGTAGTACCTACAGACTGAATTGGTCAACTTTCCTGTGGCTGAGAAAAAAATAAATACTTGCAACTCAAAGATTTATTTTTGAATCACAGTTTCAGTCCGTAGTTGGCTGGCTCCAAGGCAAAAGCATCATGGTGAATGGGTGTGGTGGAGCAAAGTTATGCACCTCATGGCATCCAGGAAGCAGAAAGAATGGAATATTCAGAGAAGAATGGGTCAGGGACCAGATTAACTCTAAGGTTGCACCCCCATGACCCTAATATTAGGCTCTACTTTCTAATAGCCCATTCAGCTATGAACTCATTAGTGGGTAACCATTGATGAGGTTAATACCCTTCCAATCTAGCCAACTCTCCAGGAGCCTCTTAATCCAGTCAGGGTGACAATCAAGACTAACCTGCACATTGACTGATAAGTGGAGCAAAGTACACGTGATCTGAGGTTTTGTTTCAATGTAGTGATGAGGGTACTTTGAGGGTAGACTTGTGACCTTTTCATTTTTTCTTTCTTCACTCTGTCCCTGTCTCTCTTTCTCTGACAAAGTCTTGCTACATAGCACAAATTAACCTCAAACTCATAATCCTCCTGCCTTAGCTTCTTGAGTGCTGGGATTACAGACATACTACCATGTCCAACTGGATTGAGACTTTCTGTATGTAGACACTGTGTTATGGTTTAGATCTTAAATGTCCCCCCAGAAACTCTCATGTGGTCAGATGCAAGGCTTTTGGAAGATGATGGGATAGTAGGGTACTCTACCCAGCAATATATAGTGAGTCCACTGATGAATTCCACAGTTTAGTGTACTGTGAAGAGATGAGGCCTGGATAGAAGAGTCGGGTCACTGGGGCACGACCTGGAAGTTTGTATATCCCTTTCAGGTTCCTCTGTTTTTTCTCTTCTTCCTGGCCACCATGATATGAGCAGCCTTCCTCCATGCTAGGCCTTTCCACCATGTCATTTCTGCATTTGAACCTTCTGACCATGTATGAGCTAAGACATCTGAAACTGAGCCAAAATAAACCTCTCCTCTTTTAAATTGCAGGTGTCAAGTATTTTGTTCTAGCAATGACAAAAGGGACCATGTCACCCTACAAATTCCCCAACTGGGCTTTTCATGTGTATAGGTGCTCAATAAATAGTTATCAAATGAAAGAATGCATACCTGTGAAAATTGCAGGACATCTTGTAATTGTAATTACAAATGAGGAGAAGAGCTTGGGTTTGGAATTATACAGAAATGAGTTCAGGCTCTATTTCTGCCATTGCCTTGCTGTGCAACCATGGGCAAGTAACTTAATCTCTCTGATTCTTATTCATCAAATGGAGCTAGTTAGTAATGTGCTGATAAATGTTTTCTGGGAAGATGAAAGTTTGACTTTGTAGCACTTATCAGTTTTTGGGCTGCAAATACTCCCATCAAACTAACAAACCACTTAAGAGCCAATTTAAAAGGTTCCTACACATTTGTCTTCTCTAAAGGAGCACCAGTTACAGGTCACCACTGAGATAGTGGCACCAAACTCACAGGGGACATCAAAAATTCTTAGAGCACTCCTTGCCTACTAAGTACTGTCCTTGGGTTATCTCCTTTAGTTCTCACAACAATATGAGGCATATATTATTATTATCCATATTTCAGTGCTAAGGAAATTATCAAGGGACTTGTGGATGGATGCACAGCTTCCCTTATCCTCTCTGATACTGTAAACTGTCTCCCTTGTGCAACATCTGGCATATAACAGATACTTAATTAATGCTATTTTCTTTGCCCTTTTTCTCATATCTATAAAAACATACATTGGCAGAAAAATTACCCCAACCAGATCCTAGACATCCATGGAAAGGTATCCCATAGAACAAGCTCTGAAACATTTATATTTTTGAAAATGCATGCATAAGTGTTGGGAAGAAATGGGAATAGTACAAGAAACAGAATATGTATACAGGTGCACACACAAAATCCAGGTGTAGTTTGAACATAACAAGGATTAAATTGTTATCTGTTGACCCATTTAGTAAGTCAATGACTTTGCTTTTTTTTTTTTTTGTACTGGGGATCAAACTCACAACCTTGTGCTTGCCAAGCAGGCACTTAGGTAACTGAGCTAAATCTCCAGCCCAACCCAATGCTTTGATCTTGTATGGTTCCTCTATAAAAGAGCACACTACCTCTGTGGACTCTGGCCCTGCAAGAGGGCTTGGGAATGGGCTCCAAACAAAAGGCCCTTCTTTCAGGACCCTGTTTGCTCTGCTGTTTTTATATTACATGATGAAAAATGCATAGGTGTTTTCAATAATTTGGCATCCAGTAAGTCATTGAATATATAATATTTGCAACTTGTACACTGTTACATATTTCTGCTAGAAGAATTTCCTATAATTCTCCATAGATATGGTCATAGCTTGGGGTGGAGGAAATTCACCTAGATCTGGCTGATGACGTTTAAGGGGAAGTGAGATACAGGGCTTCTGGGATGAATTTGCATTACTAAAAAACCCCAGGAACTTCTAGGAAGAAATTCCATGCCTCTTGGCTTTTTGACATTGTCATCTAAGGATCATAGATTTGGAGTCTAACTAGGTGGGTGAGCTAGAATTGCCTTTCTCTTCCTGTTTGTTAAATAAAATAAATAGATACTTCAAATAAAATAAATAAACAGTATTGTTTAAAAGTCTTGTAGTAGTGTATTCTGCAATTTTCAGCCCAAAACATTCTGATAACTGAAATGGATTACCTAATTTATCTGTTAGAACTTGCCTGTTAGATCTCACTGTTATCAAAACCCCACTGTATGCACTAGGAAGAATTCTGCTGAAGGAATTCAGACTGTTAACTTCAGTGGGATTCACAGAGAGAAGTCTGTCACCCTATGGAGCAGAATGCGTTGAGTTAGGGCAGGGGTGGTGGTGGGGGTGGTGTGTTCTATTTTGCTTCTCTCAGACTTTTCTTTCTGTTAATACTCAGGTCAGCTGATTGCTACGTTCCAAGGATCATTTCCCAACAAGACAATGCTCAGTGTTGAAGAAGAGGCATTGCCCCTACCTAGGTTTAGGTGAGAAAAGCTGCTCTTTCAGCCACAATTCATTTTTGCATCCTCTCCTGAATTAACCCTGGTAATGGAGACAAAACTGCTGTAATTGTCATGGGTTAGCTTAGAGATAACATGGGTTAAGGGGAACCCACACTAATGACCAACTTCACGTTTCACTTTTCTTATCTATTCTTTGCCTGGCCATGAATCTCCATAAGTAGCCTTTTTGGCTACTCACAATCTCTTCCAGTACTAATTGATCTTAATTTTTCCCCCTTCTCTACCTTTGTTTTCAGCCTTGACTCATTCAGGTCTCTCTTAGCTGATGAATGTTTTATTTTCTTTCATCAGTTGGTTTCTTTTAAAAGAACCAAACCCTTTTTTGTTTCTGGTGCTTACTTCCCCAATATAAAAGAAGCATTTTTTTTTTAATGATGCCAATTTCTTTCCAGGCAAAAACAATTTAGACAAACACATATTTTTTCATAGTTACATCTATTTTACTTCTATTTGTTCTTCTTGAATATATTTTATACTCCTAAAGAAAACAGGTACCACTCCTTAGTCCATTTTTAGCTGTTATAACAGAAAACCACAGACAAGGAAACTTATAAATAATAGAAGTTGTTTGGCTGTGCCACCTAGTCTGTGCTTTTTTGCATGGTGGCTCTAGGAGACTAACATGGTGTGTGCCTGAAATAATCAAATCAGGTAGAATCTCAGGATTTCTTTCGTTGGATGCTATGGCAGATGTGTTTGTCTCCTTTTGTGGTGTGCATATGTCAAGGTGGGTGCTGCTTACCCTATGGAAAGCAGAGGAAGAGCCTGAAAACCAAACAGAAAAAAGGAGCTGGAAAAGAAGTAAGTCAAACCAGGTCTGAAGCCTGACCTAACCCTTGCAGTTACATGGCTCAAGAACTCTCTTTCTTGCCGATTGCATTTCCATTAGTACAACCCTGAAAGGCTCAGTGGAGAGAATAGCTTATGCTTTGTGTTTACAAGCTGAGGAAGATGTTATCCTCGAGAAATTTTAGTAAATAGGTCTCTGTTTTATAAGTCTAGGTTCCTAAGGCAAGTACATTTTATTGCCCAAGAAAGGAAAGGAAATGAATTCTTTGTGTTTGGGGAATTGGAAAGAAAATTAGCTCAATTTCAAGTGTGGATTCTTAGTGTGCAAGCTTGAGAGATAGCAATAGTTTAGGAATTCTCCAGAAGCTGAGCTCAGGTCCACTTGGAGACAGCATCACTGAGGTGTAGGATCTTTGAGGGACTGGCCAGATAGATGCATAAACTGCTTGGGCAGGTAGGGCAACCAAAACTGGGTAAATACCCAGGTTTGGCCATGGAGGTACCTGGTGGCCAGGAAGGAGGCTTTGTCTGGGTTAGTTGGGCAGGGCAAGGGGTGGAGGGCTAGTAGAGCTTACTAAGATGGGATTCCCAGGACACATGATGAAGTCCTTGAATAGCCTGGGGACAAGCACTTCAAGATGCTTCCTAACTGAGTCTTAGGTGAGTGCACTTTGACAATGCATACTTGGAGAGCACAGCAGGTTAAGTTAAGAAAATTGGTTCCCCAGCCAGTGAAGAATGGCTGAAAATCGATGGCAAGAGAGCTCAGGGTCAAGCTGGCATCACGCTGCGACATGAGTTGCAGCTCGCCAGGACAGGCCCGGAAAAGTTTGGGACCATCAATCCTGGTGGCTGGGTGCCGACCAGCTCCCTTGGCACACTGTACTAGGCTCCGGAGATTCCGTGGGCTTTGAGTGGACTATGCCCAGTGACCTTTACTCAACCAGTGGATCCAGGCCCACCACACAAGGGGAGCCAAAGCCAAGTGAATCCCAGTAGCAGAGGGCTCAGGAGGTGATTTCCAACACATCCAGGGAAAGCTTTGGAAAATCGCTGGAAACATGGAAATATAGGAAAATCACAAAACAAAAGACCAAAATGCAATCTCAAACCTCCAGCCCATCCCAAGAAAACCTAGGAGCCATGTACATAGAAGAAAATACTACACATACACCTGAAATGCATGAAATGATATCAACTGAAATAAAGAAGCAAGCACAGGAAGCTATAAGGGAACTCAAATCAGAAATATTCTCCTAAGTAAAAGAAGAAATGATAAAAGTAGTGAAAGAAATACTGAATGCATCCAATGAAGACGCAGGTAAAAATTAGAGGAACAAAGCAAAATGATAGAATCCCTGAATGAACAGTTTAAGAGACAAACAGAATGCATTAAGCAGATTCAAAGAGATATACAGGAAATCAAAAACTCTAATGAAAGTTGCAAAAACTGCCTCAATGAAAAATCTACCTCAAAGTTGCAAAATCTACCTCAAAGATAAGATTGCAACTAATGAACAGGAAAGAAAAGATCTTCTAACAGTAACAAGAAATCAAGAAATAACAGTTCAACAGCTGCAAGATGATGCAAAGAAAAACAATATAAGATTAATAGGGATAAAAGAAAAAGAAGGGGACAACACAAATGATATCAAGAAGCTATTTACAGAAGTAATAGCTGAAAATTTCCCAAACATGAGTATGGAAACTGACATATGGATTAATGAGGCATATAGAACTCCATATAGCCATAACCAAAACAAAACTACACACAGACATATAATAATCACCATCCCAGAAATCCAACATAAGAACAGAATATTAAAATCTGTTAGAGAGAAAAGACAGGTCACCTATAAAGGAAAACCTATCAGAATCACAGCAGACTTCTCAACACAAACAATGAGGTCAAGAAGAGCATGGAGTGAAGTTTTTCAAATCCTTAAAGAAAACGACTTCCAACCCAGACTGATGTACCCTGCAAAACTGTCCTTCAAAATGGATGGAGAAATAAGATACTTCCTTGACAAAGAACAGCTGAAGAACTTCATGATCACCAAACTAAACCTACAAAGAATACTAAAAGACATTCTAGATACACATAGGAAAAAACCACTAAGCAATACAGACAAACAGAATGGAAAGTTAAGATACAACACCAGAAAGATAACATTTCAACAACAAACCAATATATGACAGTTATAACCATTAATGTAAATGGCCTTAATTCACCAATTAAAAGAAACAGACTGGCAGAATGGATCAAGAAACAACATCCAACCATAAACTGTCTACAAGAAACCCATCTAACCCAAAAGGAAACTCATAGACTGAAATTCAAAGGATGGGAAACAATACTCCATGCAACAGGAACTCAAAAAAAAAAAAAAAAAAAA
>PVLA01002390.1:0-86172 GCA_004027455.1 Hydrochoerus hydrochaeris | reverse complement strand
AAATAGGCAATAATACAATTATAACAGGAGACCTTAACACACCATTGACACAAAGGGATAGATTAACTAGACAGAAAATCAGCAAAGAAATAACAGAACTGAATCACACCTGTGAACAAATGGATTTGATAGATGTGTACAGAGTGTTCCATTCAACAACATCAGAATATACATTCTTCTCAGCAGTACATGGGACATTCTCTAAAATAGACCATATACTAACCCACAGAACATATTTAAGTAAATGCAAAAGAGTTGAAATTATCCCATGCATGTTATCGGATCATAGTGCCATGAAACTGGAAATTAATGATAAAAGTAACTGCAAACACCCCACAAATACATGGAAACTAAATAATACACTCGAGCAATCAGTGGGTCACAGACGAAATTAAAGAAGAAATTAAACAATATCTCCAAGAAAACAAAAATACAAATACAACTTACTGGAACCTGTGGGATGCAATGAAAGTGGTCCTCAGAGGAAACTTTATTGCACTGAGTTCCCACATTAGGAAAACAGAATGAACACAAATAAGCAACCAGATATTACACCTGAAACATCCAGAAAAAGAAGAGCAAGCCAAGCCCAAAGCCAAAAGAAGGGAGCAAATTATAAATATCAGAGCAGAAATTAATGCAATAGAAACTAAGAGAACAATTCAAAGAATCAATGAATCAAAGAGTTGGTTCTTTGAAAGAATAAATAAATTTGACAAGCCCCTAGCCAACCTAATTTTAAAAAGGAAAGGAAAGACTCAAATTCACGCAATACAGAATGGAAAAGGAGAAATCACTACTGACTCTGTGGAAATACAGAAGATCATCAACAACTATTTCGAAAACCTCTACTGTTATAGGTTCGATAACACAGAAAAAATGGACAGATTCCTAGAAACATATGAACCACCAAAGCTGGATCAAGAAGATGTAAAACTGCTGAATAACCCAATTTCTATTAATGAAATTGAAAATGTAATCAAGTTCCTACCAACAAAGAAGAGCCCAAGCCCAGACAGATTCACTGCGGAATTCTACAAGAAATACGAAGAAGATTTAATGCCGACACTCCTCAAACTCTTCAATGAAATTGAAAGGGAAGCAATTCTCCCTAAGTCATTCCTGGAAGCAAATATCACTCTAGTACCAAAACCTGAGAAAGACCTAACTAAAAAAGAGAACTACAGGCAAATCTCCTGAATGAACATAGATGCAAAAATTCTCAATAAAATATTGGCAAACAGGATGCAGCAAATCATCAAGAAAATTATACACTATCACCACGTGGGATTCATCCCAGGAATGCAGGGATGGATCAACATACATAAATCAATAAATGTAATCACCATATCAATAGAGCCAAAAGCAAGAATCACATGATCATTTCTATAGATGCAGAAAAAGCTTTTGATAAGATCCAACACCCATTCATGATAAGAACCTTACAGAGAATTGGAATAGATGGTCTTTACCTCAATATGATAAAGGCCATCTACGACAAACCAACAGCCAGTGTCATATTAAATGGCCAAAAGCTGAAAGCCTTTACCTTGAAATCAGGCACAAGACAAGGATGTCCCTTATCACCGCTCCTATTCAATATAGTACTGGAAATACTAGCCAGAGCAATTAGACAAGAGAGAGAGATAAAAGGAGTAAAGATATGAAAAGAAGTTAAATTATCATTATTTGCAGGTGACATGATACTCTATGTAGAAGACCCCCAAAACTCCATTGAAAGATTCCTAGATATAATAAATAAATTCAGAAATGTAACTGGATACAAAGTCAATACTCAAAAATCAATAGCATTCCTATACACTAACAACAAAATCACCAAGAGAGAAATAAGAGAAGCCAAACCCTTCACACTAGCATCCAAAAAAATGAAATACTTAGGAATTAATCTAACAAAAGATGTAAGAGTTGTACAGGGAAAATTATAATACCCTGAAAAAAAGAAATCAAAGAGGACCTCAGAAAATGGAAAGACATCCCTTGTTCATGGATAGGAAGAATAAATATTGTAAAAATGGCCATTCTCCCAAAATTGTTATACACATTCAATGCAATCCCAATAAAAAATACTACTAACATACCTCATAGATCTAGAGAAATCACTCCTAAAATTCATCTGGAACAAGAAGAGACCTAGAATAGCAAAGGCAATTCTAAGCAGCAAAGCCAAGGCAGGAGGCATCACAATCCCTGACTTGAAGTTATACTACAAAGCTACTATAATAAAATCAACATGGTATTGGAATAAAAACAGACTTGAAGATCAATGGGATAGACTAGAAGATACAACTACGAACAACCATCTTATCTTTGATAAAGAGGCCAAGCATGTTCACTGGAAGAACAACAGTCTCTTTATTTTTTTTTAACATCTCTTTGATTTTTATTTATTTTTTAAAGCACTTTTTCCCTTTATTTTATTTTTTTAAATTTTATTTAAAGAGAAAAAAAAAAGCAAACCAGAAAAAGGGGTAGAAACAATACAGAATTTCAGGAAAAAAAAGCAGTAAGAAATCACTAGTTGATAAATTACATATTGTCTTCTTAGACATAGTTGTTAAAGTTACAAAATTAAAGCATACAAAGTGGACATTCAAACAGTGAGACTACAAAGGAGTTCAATGGTCCAGTAACAACTTAGAAACATGGTTATCAATCCTACACACTTAAACATACATGCAGCCATATCCTCTAGAGCACTTTCTTTTCTTCTTTTTAATTTTTAAGTCCATTATCTGTTTAGTTATATCCTGTTTTAGGTTGCTCAGTACTTTACTGACTTGTTTTGTTGTTATTTGCTTTTTAATCACCTTATATAATTCTGTTGCTTTGTTTTTGAGTTTCTCCTCATCCATGCTCCATGGATCAGCTTTGGTGTAGTTGGGAGATTTTTGGAGGTATTTTGTTACTTTGTTATCTACTTTTTTTTTGAAGGTAACAAAATACAGCAGAACAAGACAGAACAAACCCATGCAACTGCAGTGCAGTGAAACTACCATAGAACCTCACAGCAAGCCACCAGAACATGAGCAATAGGCACAATAGTATACCCCATTCTGTTCACATTAGCTGTCGTTTCAATCAGGTAGAGGAAAATGGAAGGAAATATTAAACTTATAAAAACAGAATATTGAATAAAGCAGTACCATTAATCAAAACTGAGCAAAACAGTGATAAAAATACTTGCCTTCAAAGAGATGGTAGAAGGAAATCCCCCTTATTTGCCATGCTGCATACATTCATCCTCCCAAGAGATACTCAGACCTCTGGTGCCGACTTGCTAATGGTGGGGGGAGGGATGGATCAATGTCTGATCCTTAACCTGAGCACTGGCAGGCTCCCAGCTGCTTACCAGGGTGGTGAGTAGGCTGCCTGTTCTCTCAGCGCCCAAAGTTCCAACATGATGCAGAGCTCAGGAATCACTTATAGGTCTCACCTGACAGTCTCTTTGATAAATGGTGCTGGAAAAACTGGCTATCCATATGCCAGAAACTAAGCCACATGCCTATCACCATGTACTAAACTAAAATCCAAATGGATCAAAGATACAAATATTAAAACAGAAGCACTAAATCTGTTGCAAGACAAAGTAGGCAAAAATCTTGAAGACATAGAGGTAGGTAGAGAATTCATGAACAAGAACCAAACTGCACAGGAAATACTTCCCAAAATCAATAACTGGGACCACGTCTTATTAAAGAGTTTCTGCATGACCAAAGAAATCTCCAGAAGAGTGAAAAGAAAACCTAAAAACTGGGAAAATATCTTAGTGAACTGTCCCTCAGACAAAGGACTTCTCTCTAGAACTTATAAAGAATTAAAAAAAATCAGGCCCCTGAAATTCAAAGACCCAATCCAAAAACGGACATCCGAGATGAACACACAGTTCTCAGATGAAGAAATACAAATGGCAAATAAATACATGAAAAAATGTTCATCATCATTGGTTATTAGAGAAATGCAAATTAAAACCATACTGAGATAACATCTCACTCTAGAAATAATGGCCAGGATCAACAAAACTACCAACAACAAATGCTGGAGAGACTGTGGGGAAAAAGGAACTCTTCTGCACTGTTGGTGGGAGTGTAGACTGGTGCAACCACTGTGGAGGTCAATCTGGAGATTCCTCAAAAAGCTGGGGTTGGAGGTCTCATTTGACCCAGCTATTCCACTCTTAGGCATATTTCCAGAAGACCTGTGATATATGCACACCCATGTTTATAGCAGTACAATTTGTAATAGCCAGATCTTGGAAACAACCTAAGTGCCCATCAACCAAGGAATGGATAAAAAAATTGTGGTACTTTTATACAATGGAGTACTACTCATCTATAAAGAATGATCACATTGAGATATTTATAAATAAATGGATGCAACTTGAATCTATACTCATAAGTGAAATAAATCAAACTCACATGTGTAAATACCATATAGTCTCCCTAGTGTAAGAAATGGTAAGAGTACAGAAGATTTTATGGTAATCATGGTTCACCATTATACTGCTTTGAAGTCTTATGTTTTCATTCATTGGTTGGAATGGTTTTATTCTGTTTTGTTTGATCTTAATATATGTGATCATATGAATAGTGACTTTGAAGGCAAGACAATATGGCGGCCATTGTTGATTTAATATCATCTTGCTCTGAAGTCCTACCATGCTCTTTTTTTTTCTGTTACCATTGGTTCTATCACATTGTGTCTTATTGGATTTTAATATGTATGATAGTATAAACAAAATTTTTACGAAAAATGAGATAATATAACAGCCATTGTTCATCTTTGGTTATTTGGTTCAGAATGCCTTGCAATACTTTCATTCTCTTGAGTGGTTTTATTCTATTTTGTTATGTTTGACATTATTGTGTGTAAAGCTAAGCTCAACTATTTCAAAGAAAGAGACATTATGATAGCCTCTGTTAATATCCAATTGTCTTGTGAAGTGCTGTGTTGCTTACATTTTTCTGTTCTGATCTGCTTGGATCTGCCCTCTTTTGTTTTATTCTCTTTAAAATAATAATAATAATAATAATAATAATAATAATAATAATAAAAGAGAGCTCAGGGTCAGGATTCCCCCTGATCCAGAAACTGGATGCTATAGGCTGTCACTTTGAGCCTATACTCATGGGTCAGACTGGTTAAAGATCCTGTGTCAGGATGGATCTGAAGCTGTTGAGTTAATTTCCAAGGCTCCTGGTATTAGGACCACCTTCATTCTGTCAATGACCTTTAAACTTATTAACTGCCCTACCAGTTTTGATGGCAAGGAAATATGGGCATGATGATACATAGGCTTCCAAAATCATTAGAGCTCCCCAAGTCAATGTTGGCATCACAAGGACCATGTAGCAGATCTCATCACAGAGAATACCTGGTAATGTCACATGCCCTCTTCTCTTGTCACTGCTTATTAAAGTATGCATATGTTAGTTGGTCTGGGAAAACATTTTTACCATACATGTTCTCAAATGAAGCCTGAACACTGAGTTATCAGATTTGTGCAAGGTCAGCAATGGGGAGTTTAAGGAGATGAGATGCACCTTACTTTCTCTCTGACCCTAGAAACTCTCAGGGTTAGATGTTACAGACTGGGCTACAGAGCCTCCTGGGACGCACCTACTTCTCCTCTCTTAAGTCTTATAAACATCATATTGTTTCCCTAGTGTGAAAAACTAAAAGAGTAAATACAATCATAAATATACAATACATATTGTGAAAGTTAAAGGGAAAGAAACTGCTCAAAAGGAAAGAACAACTGGGATGGGAGAAAGGAGAAAAGAAAGAAGGGAAAAGATTATATATATTACATATATGTATAATATGTATTTATTGGTTCATTGAAAAGAATGATTTGTGGTTACAATTTCTGATCAATTTTCATGTCTATAGCTTATAATATGAGCAACCACTTTGAAGATAATGTGTAATATATTAACCATTGTTAATCTCTTATTATCTTGTTTTGAATTTCTTGAGTATTCTTCATCTAAAAAAAATTGCAATTCACACTACAGCAAGAACTTTGAAAAGTACCATTAGCAAGAACACAGAGTTGGAACAGGGAGCACTTTAGCTCTATCTACATACCATTGTTTGGCAGTGCAACCTGGGGTCATCTCATGATTCTCTGTGGGCCTATTTCCTCATTATAGAATATATAGCAGAGACCCACTGCAAGCGTTATCATCTCCAGATCTTCTAACTTTAGCATTAGCATTTTTTAAATTTTATTTATTTTTTGTTAATTGAAGTATCTCAAATATAAGGCCAATTTGGAAAAACCCATTAACCTTCTTCTTCTTCTTCTTCTTCTTCTTCTTCTTCTTCTTCTTCTTCTTCTTCTTCTTCCTCTTCCTCTTCTTCTTCTCTTTCTTTTTCAGTACCAGGGATTGAACCCAAGGGTCTACCACAGCCATTTTCTATTTTTATTTTGACACAAGGTCTTGCCCAGACTGGATTCAGATGTGGAAATTCTTCTGTCTCAGCCTCCTGGAATGTGGAGATTACAGGTGTGCACCACCGTACGTGGCTTTGTTATACCATTTTATTTTTTTATTTAAAGAGAAAAAAATTGAAAAGATTAGAAATAACACAGAATTTCAAAAAAAAGATAAACAGAAATCACTACTTGATAAATTACATATTGTCCTCTTAGAAATAGTTGTTCAAGTTACAAAATTAAAGCATACATAATACATATTCAAACAGTGAGACTGTAAACAGCTACACATGCATGAGTCTCTACATGTATTTCTATCCTTTCTGTATTAGAGGGAAAAACAAAACATAGCAAGACAAAACAAAACAAATTCTTATAAAAACATGAAACCAAAAAGTCATATAAAACCACAGTACAATGTGATCTACAATGATTACTGTGTTGTTTCTCATTATCTTCAATAGAATGTCTATAACATCAGGCATAATTGAATATAGCAGTATAATTGAATATAGCAGTACATAACAATATTAGCAAAAATGAAACATTGTAGACAGCATAAAACTTCAAAGGCAGGTAATAATCAAACCAGAGTGGATATTCTAGTGAATCTTGTCATCTTCAGTGCAGTTGCCTATACTCTCAGACTTGATACTATCAATCATAACAGCTTTGAATAAAATCTGTCAATACAAAACAGTGACCTAACAAAACAGATTTGATTACAATCAGTCATGGTAAAACAGTGTAGGTTATACAGAGCTTTAGATTAAGTTAACAGGAAATTAAGGATGATTACCATACAATATCCTGTTATTTTTAGGATAACTGTTTGTGCCCTCAAATCTAGTACAAGTAGAATGACTGGAACAGAATATAATACATCTAAGCAGAGTAGTGTGAGTAATGTGGGTTTAAATCCTGGTGCACTATTAACAATATAGTGTATCAATGCCATCTATGTTAGAGTTTCTAGTTATCCTTCTCTGCCTCATTTCTGCTATGCTATTTTCCTGGCTTTATTGTCCAGTTTTTTCCTTCATTCTAGTGCCTGCCCCACTCATTGAGGCCTTTCTGTCACTGTTGCTAAAATCCTGGTATTTTTTTTCTCCCTCTAGAATGTCCTTCAGTATTCTCTGTAGGGTTGGATTGGTGGTCACAAACTGGCCCAGTTCCTTTTTGTCATGGAAGCATCTTGTTTCTCCATTAATTTCTAGTGACAGTTTTACAGGGTTCATCAATCTGGGCTGGAGGTTATTTTCTTTCAGGGCTTGGAATACTTTGCTCCAAGCTCTTCTTAATCTGATAGTTTGTGTCGAGAAGTCTGCCATGATTTTGATGGGCTTACCTTTATAGGTAATCTGTTTCTTTTCCCTGATGGTTTTAATATTCTGTTTTTATATTGAATTTCTGGTCTCTTGATTATTATATGTCTGGGTGTAGATCTGTTTTGGTTGTAGGTGGTTGGAGTTCTGTATGCCTCACATAACCGAATGTCATTTTCTTTTCCCATGCTTGGGAAGTTTTCCTTAACTATTTCCATGAATAGCCTTTGTAATTTGCCTGTTTGTATTCCTGCTTCTTCCTTCACATTTCTTATTCTCAAATTATAGATTCTCTTGTCGTCTTCTAGCCTTTGTATTGTTACTGCCTGTTTCCTTGTTATTTTTAAGAGCTATTTCCTTTCATGATCACACATTGCAAACTTGTCTTCAAGTTTTGATAGTCTATGCTTAATTTCTTTTAAGGCATTTTGCCAGCTTTCAATGGAGTTTTTAATTTCCTGGTAGTCTCTTTGAATCTGATTCATGTATTCTATGTTTTCTTTATAATCTTTACCAAATGGTTCTCTCCTTTTTTGTGTTCTTCCCTTCTTCCATCTATGTTTTCCTGAGAGATGCTTAGCATTTCTTTTATTTCTCTACTCATATCTTGCTATACCTGATTTAATATTTCAGTTTTGAGCTCGTCTACAAGGTCCCGAAGATATCTCTTAATATCTATTGAAGCCATGTCTGATGTTGCGTGTTTGCTGCCCTCAGTCTCCCTTGTTTTTCCCTCTCCTGGATCAGTGCTCTCAGGGTTCTGGGCTGGGGGCCTCCTCTTGCCTCTCTCTCCTGTCATGGTCCCAGCCTCCTCCACACAGGTGTACAGTAGAGGTCCCAGCCCACTTCCCTGTTGGCCATGGTTCCTCTGAAGCATGCTGGCATGGGACCTCTGCCCTCTCCTGCCTGTTCTTGTCACTGAGGTGTAAGCTGGTGGTGTGTATGCTGGCCCCTCCCCTCCAGGCCAGCCAAACTTTAGGGGCCTTCACCAGGTTACCGCATGCTAGGCACAGGGAATCAGTTTGGGGTGGTTCATTGGGTCCTGGCCAGAGGCATGACCCAGTCCAAGCAAATCCCATGAATCTGCTCTGGGGAGGGAGCAACCAACTGAGGTCACTGTTGCTCCCAGTTCAGGCTCCTCCTGCCAGATTCCAACATGTTGCCCATTTGGTCGCGCCCTTCCTGTGGTGGGGACTCTCATTCCCAGCACTGACTGTGGATTAATGAAGGTCCCTTCACCAGCTCCACTCTCTGTTGGGCTCACCAACCCCAACTTCAGCACAGCTGTGGCTCCTGTGAGTGGTGGCAGGAATGAGTTTGGGCAGCTCTGCTGGCTGGCATAGATTCAAGCTGTTGCAAACTTGGCGGGTTGCAGCAAAAATGCTGTGTCCCATAATTTTAGCTGTTCCAATTGTAGTCCCAACTTTTTTGACAAGCTTTTTTAAGTTTTAATTTCTTCCTGTGTCAAAAGGATCCATCTCCCTCTGTCTGGATCTCTCTAGGAGGTTTTATTCTGGCAAATGAGTTGTTTCTCCTGGGAGGCTTTGTATTTTGTTGCTCACCGATCATCCATCTTTAGCTCTTCCCTGTTATACAGTTTTACAATACTGGTTCTTAGATATTTTGGCTTGAGTTTACCTTATTTAGAAAATACTCCTCACATTTACTCTCATAATGAAATTGAAGGCAGCAATCACCATCTATAGGTTTGTTTCCACTTGTTACATTAAATCAGTTGCTAAATCCTGATCCTATGAAAGTGTAAGTCAATAGATTCCTTCTCCTAGTTTTCCTTAGTTTTAGAGAACTCCCTCCAAGAGAATGACAATTTTAGTTTATTGGGACTGGCATTTACAGCTGATAGTCTTTACTTCACCGAGAGGAAGGAGAGGCAGTGGTTAGTTTTCTCCAAAACAATTTTGTGTTCTTATTTGGGTGGATACAGTAGTTTTTTTAAAAGGCTCTGCTACTTAAAAATAATCCCTCAGAATAAACATTTATATGTGTGTGTTTTCTTAAACCTCAATCTTTTTCCATTACATGGCACAGTTTTCATTCCTGGTATGCAACCCTGTTAAGCAATTTATCTCCTCAAACTTAACCATTCTAGTAATTTCTGTGGGGACTAGTTTGGCATCTTCATCATAGCCCATCATTTTATTTCTTAGGAATAATATGACTTCATCATACTAGAAAATATACATTTAAGAGAAGTATGATGTATGGTAAATGCAGTTAAGTCACAATAATAAAGATTTGAAACACATCTTGAACACAACAGCTGCAGTTTCTGGGCAGATGAGTGTGAAATATTCTAAGTCTCCTCCCTTTGTGGATAAAGAATAATTTTTTCTTTTCCCCAAGAAAGTGAGGTTTCTAGCAAAATCATATGTGATCTGTGGAAGTGTTGGGGTAAATGGAAAAGAAACAAGGGGCTACTTCCTTCATGGCCGTGTACTTGCAGGGGCCTGAAGACTTCAGTTAAATGGATTCTGTCATCGCAGCTTCTGCCTTCCTAGGAGTTTTGAACATAAATTTAGTCTCCAAAGGGAAGAAGAACAAGGAAGGATTCCTCCCTTGGCTGGTCTGTACTTCTGAGGCATAAATGCATGGTGGGGTATTTGGGTTTCAAGGTAGCACCTTCTACCCTTGCTCTCTCCTTCAGGAGTTCTCCCACTCCAGGTTCTATCAGAATGACCTACCTAAATTACCCACAGAGCTGTTATGGCACTGATTTTTAGCCCCCCTTGTTAGAGTTTCCAATTCAGCTGATCTCTTGAATGAGTAGGCTGCATTTAAAACTGCATGTCAACAAGATGTTTGTGTGTGTGTGTGTATGTGTGTGTGTATTAATAGACAGACCAATAGGTATTTATTTTCTGCAGTACGTTGTCACCCACGGGTCCTTCAAAGTGCTGATGGGGAACTTTGACTCACCCTACACAAATGACAGGGTAGCAGATTTGCAGACTGTCATCACAGAAAAAAGAAATTTCAAGATGCATCAGTAAGAGGTATAAAGAGGTTTATTAGGCATAATTTTAAAAGTACACACACAAATAAAATACAGCATGGCCCTCAAGAGAGAAAGGCCCTGTGGTCTAGGGTCAGAGTTTTTGTATGTATTTTCTAGGATCTATGTTCCTAGTGTCTGTCATACCATCTATTGAGTGAGTTATGAAAACCATTTACATGTGTTTGAAGTTGTGAATTGTTTTTCCTAAAGATGGGAAGGAAGGGATCTAATTTACTGGTAAAAGGTGTCACAGCTCAGATTATAGATTTATAAGGCCCTTACCAATCTTTTCCTGGAAGGAAAAAAAAAGCTTGAATAACTTGTATCCTGAAGATGCAGTTTTTCTTAGAAGTGCAATTTTAAAATTATCTTTCCTTGTCTCCTTTTTACCTCTTTTTTTTTTCTCCTATCCTACCTCAACCATAACCAGGGATGAGTATTCTACAAGCAGTCTTACAATCTCTAGATTGCAGTCTAAACCCCACATGTGTTTATTGGAGTTGGGAGGAAATTACTTAACGCTGCTTCAACTATATTTGCAATTAACGTCAGAAGGTATTGATTACCATAAGATGCACATTAGAAATAATTTTTCAGTGGTGAAATGAGTGGGATATAAGCAACCTCACCCTTGCACAAACTCATCATCTAACCTATGCTTGGGCAAATCCATAACATCTGTAAATTTAAATGCAGGTCTTTGAGACTCTTTGCCCATAGAGTTGAAGTTTGGCCTGGGGCATGCAACTGGGTCAGTGCTAATGGTTGATACAGGCACACTGCTCAGTTTCATTATCATCCAGATGAAAGAATCCTCTCAAGGATCTAATTTTGGCAGGTGTTGCATTTACAGTTTGTTATAAAATAATCACGATTTATAAATCATGGTTGAGATAGGATAGCAGAACTGTAGTGTGAACACTCTGGGGAGAGTCAAGGTAACAAGGAAAATCTCCAAATAGAACAGGTCAGGGGGTTGCTGGTAAGGGCTTACAGTTAAGTGTATATGATGGAGCTGAGGCCATCTAAAGAGAAAGAAGTAAGAAATAAAGACTACTTGAAAAAGAAGCAAGAATGGTAGCAGTAAGAAAGCATTTTGTATTAACTGAACTCAAAAACCTTTCATATAATTCTGTCTTGCAAAAAAATCTACTTGGGGCAACCATTCTTAGAATAAGCAATTCTTTTTAGGGTGCTTTAAATGCTAACTGCCTGCTCATGTGTATATTAAACCTAATGGAAACACTTATATCTTGCTGGAATTCAGGTTAAAACGCATCAGCGCATAGGCAATGGTTTTTGGACATGCCCCCAAAAGCATAGGCAACAAAAGCAAAAATAGACAAATGGGATTACGTCAAAGGAAAAAACTGCACAGGACAGGAAGCAATCAACAGAGTAAAGAGACAACTCTTACAATGGGAGAGAATGTTTACAAACCATTTAATTGGTAAGAGGCTAATAATCCAAAATATAAAAGAATTCAATAGGAAGAAAACAATTGATCAAATTTAGAAAGAACTCAAATAGACATTTCTTAAAAGGAAGCATATAAGTGGCCATAGGTAGATGAAAAAATGCTCCATATCACTATCTGGAAAATGAAAAATAAAATCACATTGAGGTACCACCTCACCCCCAGCTAAAATTGCTCTTGTCAAAACAGCAAAAGATAAAGTGTGTTGGGAAAGGTGTGTTCCACTATTGGTGGAAATGTAAATTGATAGGCCACTATGAAAAACAGTATAGAAATTCCTGAAAAAAATTAAAAATAGAATTCCTTATCATCCTGCAATTCCTGGTCTGGCTATACCCAAAGAGTATTAAATCAATATGTCAAAGAGATTTCTGTGCTCTCATGTATGTTCTAGCATTGTTTAGACTAGCCAAGATACAGAAATAATTTAAGTGTCTATCAATGGATAAATGGATTAAGAAAAAAACATATCTACCCAATGAAATATTATTCATCCTTAAAAATGAAAGAGATTTTTGGCATTTATGAGAAGATGGATGAACATTGCAGGAAATAAGCCAGACATAGAAATACAATAACTGTAATTTCACTTACAGGTGAAACTAGAAAATATTCAACTCATAAAATTTAAAAAAATTAGATGGTGGTTAACACAAGCTGTGATGATTAACAGAGGCTGAATTCCTGATGTCCCAGCTTGATGCCCCTTAACAGTAATTTTTAGGGAGAGGGGAAGGCCTGTGGGGTCTTACCAGGATATCTGTGTGTACGTCTATAATTAATATATATTAAATGATTGGAAGAATTCCTTAAGCTTTTCAATACTGTTTAGCTCTCTGTAGACAAAATCCCTGCCACCGGAAAGTCTCTAAGTTCCATCGCTTGAAATACCACCTATTTTATTTCTCTATTCCTTGTATCTCCCCAAGTATGGAAATGAATATAGAACTTCCCCACAGATACATCTAACCTAACGGGCCCCAGCTGGAGTGCTGGTGTCCAGCAAACCTGCCCTGTTTCGTTGCTCTTAGTCAATAGCTATTAGTCAATAGCAGTATTGATCCTGAGTTTTTAAGGTTATAATCCTCTCTCTCTCTCTCTCTCTCTCTCTGTCTTCCTCTCCTTCTTCCTGTTTCTCTCAGTCTCTCTGTCTTTCTCTGTCTTTCCCTGTCTCTCCCCCTCTCCCATTCCATTCCATTCCAATCAACAAAATTTAATCCTGAGCTCCAACCATTTCTAGTTGCAATATTATAAATATAGCAACTGGAATTGAAATAATAAATATGATGGCTAGACTTCTACTTTAAGCACACTGCTGCATTCTATGACACTTAGCATCCAAAGTCTTTACATTGGCTCACAGGCCTTGCATGAGGTAAGCTCTAGATGTTTTTCTGACCTTACCTCCTCTTCTCTCTTTGCTGTATGTTGGCTGCTGTTCTTAGAATACGTCACGTTCATCTCAGTTCAGATCCTTTACAAAAGCTGTTGGCTTCTGTCTCAAAGGGTTTAACCTAGATGTCTTCATGCTTGTGCACTTTCTTTAAGTTTCTGCTAAAATATCATTAACAGAAAGGCAGTTAGCAGTGCTGTGCTAAAAAATAACATGATCTGAATTTATTTTTCTTTATAGCATTTATAATGTAAAATATATTTACTTGGTTCTTCTTTCCCCTCTCTTTTTCTTCCTTCTTTTCTTCTTCCCTTCTCTTCATCTTCCCTTACTACGGTTTTAGCTGTAGTAGAGAACAGACTGTTTTATATACAAAATATCCCTAGCACCTAAACATTGCCAAATAGATGGTGATACTTAATAAATATTTGTTGAATTAATTAATAAACTTTCAAAAACATCCTAAGGAACTAAACTGACATCCTTTAAGGAATAAATCATGAAAGTCTTATAACTTTAAAAATATTCCATGGCTTTAAAACTTCTATTAAAAATTTTTGGCATACTTTTAAATGGACAGAAAGTTGCATATAATATAGTGTCCCCACATTCCTTTCATCCAGCTTCCCCTTAAGTGAACATCTTACATAACTGAATTAGTCTGTTTTGTGTTTATATAACTAAATACCCGAGGCTGGATGATTTGTAAGAAAAGAGATTGAACTGGCTCGTGATCCTGGTAGCTGGATGGTCTATACATCATAGCACTGGTGTCCTTGGAGAAGAAGAAAAGGAAAAGTTGTGTGATAGTTGTATGAAGAAGAGATTGAGCACATGTGGCAGCTTCTCTTCATAATAATCTACTTTCCAAAATACTAATCCAGTCCAAGTCCAGACCTATTCTTGGAGAGCAGGGTTACTCCATTTATAACTTAACACTTTCCACTGGTCCCACCTCTTAAGGGTACCCCCACCTCAGCATAACTACACTGACCAAGATTCCAGTGCATAAACCCTTGGGGGACAAGCTGTTTCTAAACCATAGAAATAACCACGTTATATTTGTTAAGCTGAAGAAACAAACAAACTAAAAAACCACACACACACACACACACACAATTAACTAGACCATAGACTTTGTTTATATATTACTAATTTTTCCATTAATGTCCTTCATCTGTTCTAGATTTAATCAAGGTTGCTCTATACATTTAATCACCATATCTCTTTAATTTGTGTCAGTTACTCAGTTTTTGTTGTTGTTTTTGTTGTTTTGCTTGTTTGACATGACCTGGACAGTTGGAATAGTATTGGCCAGGTATTTTGTAGAGTATAGTCTGCTCTTTTTATTTGCTTGCCAGAGAGGTCAATGTGATAGTATGCAAAAACCAAGACCAAAACCACAACCTGGGTTGTCTAGCTATGTAGGAAGAAGTTGTTCTAGTATTCTATAGCATAGTAGGATAACTACTTAAGTTTAAGGTAATTTATTAGATATTTAAGGTAATTTATTACATATTCCAAAATTACCAGAAGAATTCATTTGATGTTCTCCAACTCCCAAAAATGGGGAAAGTAAGAGTAGATATTTTTAATTACTTTGATTTGATATATATATATATATATACACCAAAGATTGAATGCATGACCTCTTGCTTGCCAGGCAGGCATTTACATATTGAATCATGTATTGAATTATCATATTATACCCCCTAAATATGTGCAATTACTTTATATCAATTAAAATTTATATTTTAAAAATCTATTTCCTTCAGAAAGTGCATTAAAAATCTTGCTGGAGCTTACTTTCCATGGGCTCCTATGAGTGATTTCCAACCCCACAATCTCACTAAGGGGACCTGGGACTTAGAGCTAAGCAATCCTTTGCCAGAGGCTCTTAGCAGAATTTTCATCATAATTTCACACCATGGGCACAGAAGTAGAACTGCCATAATGTAGTCTACAGAAGATCACTCTGATGGTGTGGGAATATGGCTTCCCTGAAACATGGCTGCCTTAAAGGGGGAAAAAAACCCACCAGAGAAAGAGGAAATAGAAAAGGACCACAGATGGGAATGGAATATGCAATGAGTTTGGAAGACAATAAACCATGGCTATGAGTCTATATATTCTGTAAACTTCAAATTGAGGATGATCTAGGGGACTAGCTTATGAGAAGTGTGATGCTTACCAACAGATGATAATGTGGGTAAAAAAGTGGGATGTCCATTGAGTGAAACACTACTCAGCAATACAAATAATGAGTTGCTGATGCATAAAATATTGTAGATGAATCTTGAAAACATCATGGTATGCCCAAGTAGAAGAAACCTGACCTATTGTACACCATGTCATTCTATTGACATGACATTCTAGGAAAGGCAAAATCTTAGGGCTAGAAAATGGATCAGTGTTCAACAGCAGTTGGAGGAAGTAATTGTCAGGGGAAATGAGGGAAATTTTTACTTTGCTAAAAATTTCCTAACAAAATAATGAAAGAATAACAATAGGTAATATATGTGTATCATAATCTTAAAAGAATGGCCAAAATGTTACTCAGAGTAGAAGTCAAGACTCTGTTACAAAGAAGAAACAAACAGATGAAAAGCACAAAACTTTCTCTTCAATGAACTAAGAGAAACTAATAATATAAATGGGAAAAATTATCATATATATTAAAATATTTTAAAAACAACTGAATAATAACTTGGGGAGTTATTTGAACTTCTTCCTTCTTATTCATCTATCTTCTATTTCTCTCTTTATATGTAGAAAAGAGAGAAAGTTTCTCATATAAGAGAAACAATGTGATATTGAAGCTTGTGTGCCTGGCTTATTTCACTTAACGTTTTGTTCTCAAGAGTAAAATTTTTGAGGTGAAGAAAATGTTTTATTAGTGAAAAAACTAATCTTGGGTTTTGGCTGATGGTGTGAGAAGGGACAAAAGAATATTACAGGAAAACTTCATTTTATGCACAGGGTACAGTTGTATTGTTTTTGGGAAGCAGCACAATCTCCCCAGGCTTTTGGATTGGGCACATGGCACAAATTTCTGTTTTTCATTAAAATATTTTTGTTACTCATGTTAAGTGTGTGCAACATGACATATATAGATATAGATATAGATAGATATATAGTAAAATGATTACTAAGTCAAGCAAATCAACTTCTCCATCACTTACTATAGTTACTTTTTGAGTGTGTCTGGTAAGAAAATCTCATAGTAACTTTCCAGTGTTAATATAGTGTAATCAACTAGTTCTCATACTGTGTGTTAGATCTCTAGTTTTATTCATTCCATAAAACTGCAATTTTGTACCCTCTGACCTATATCTCCCCATTTCCATTCCCTTCCCATACCAGGTAGCCACTATTTTACTCTCTCTATTTTTTTTCTTTTGTCTTTTTGAGACAGGGTCTCTCTATGCAGTTCAGGCTGGTCTTGAGCTCACTTTGTAGCTCAGGCAGGTCTCGAACTCACAACAGTCCTCCTGTCTCAGCCTCCCGAGTGCTGGGATTACAGGTGAGAGCCACCATGCCCGGCTTTTACTCCCTATTTTTATGACTTGACTTTTTGATTCTATGTATAAGACAAATCATCTATTATACTGGCTTATTTCACATAGCACAGTATGCTCTAGCTCCATCTATGTGGTTATAAATACCAGGAATCTCATCTTTAAGGATAATATTTCACTGTGGGTATGTACGTGTGTGTAATTTCTTTATCCATTCATCCCCTGATGGACTATTGTGGCTATTGTAATACAGCAATGAACACAGGAGAACAGAAATCTGTTCACCATACTGGTTTTATTTTCTCTGTGTATGTAATCAGAAGCAAGATTGTTGGGTGGTATACTAGTTTTATTTTTAAATTTTATTAATTTCCACATATTTTCCATAATGCTTATACTAATTTATATTCCCAGCAACAATTTATATGGACTATCTTTTCTCTATACCCTTACCAACACTTGTGATCTTTTGTTTGGCAATAGTCATTTCAAATGGGGTGATTTCTATCTCATGTGGTTCAGTCTTCACTTTTCTGATGATTAGTGATGATGAACATTTTCATATACCTGTTGACTATCTGTATATTTTAGTTTAAGAAATACCTATTAGGATCCTTTCTCTACTTTTAAATTTGGTTGTTTTTTTTACTGTTGAGTTCCTTGTATATTTTAAATTTTTAGCTTCTTTTAAAATATGTGATTACAAGTATTGTCTCCCACTTCATAGGTTGTTTCCTTATTGTTTACATTATTTCTTTTATTGTGCAGATGGTTTTTAATTTGATGAAGTCTTAACTTTCGTGCTTTGCTTTTGTTGTGGTACCTAAAATATCATTGCCTAGACCAATGTCAAAGTTTTTCTCTTGTGTTACTCCAGTTTTACAGCTTCAGAACTAATGATCAGGTTTTTGATCCATTTTGAGTCAATTTAAGTATGTTGTAAGAAAAGTGTCTAATTTCACTGTTTTGGATATGGATATCAGTTTTCTAAACACTACTTCTTGAAGATATTTTCTTTCCTTACTATATTTTCTCAGTGTCCTTGTCAAAAATTAATTGGCTATTATGTTACTGGGTTTATTTCTGGGTTTTCTACTCTATTCCATTAGTCAATGTGTCAGCTTTTATGTCAGTACCATACTGATTTGATAACTGTAGCTTACAAGATCAACATGGCAAAATCGCTTGCATTTCTTTACACCAGTGATGATCTTTTAGAAAAATGAACCAATAAAACAACTCCATTTATGATAGTATCAAAATAATAAAATATTTAGAAATCAATTTAACTAAGGGAGTGAACATCAATGAAAGAAAATGAAGAAAGCACCAATTAATGGAAAGATGTCTTGTGTAGATGGATTGGAAGAATTAATAGTATTAAAGTATCCATGCTATCCAAAGGATTTTGCAGATTTAATGCAGTTGCTACCAAAATTCCAATGGCATTTTTTACAGAAATACAAAAACCAATTCTAAATTTCATATGGAATCACAAGAGGTCCCCGAATAGCCAGTGCAATCTTGAGGAAAAAAAGGTTATAAGCATTATACTTCATTTAAAATTGTATTACAAATTTCATTTTTATATTCTTTAGAATATCAACATGGAGTTATCAAACCCAGAACTTGAAAGAGGGCCAAAAATATTGTCTCAGTTGAGCTTTGGTTCTTAAAGCCCACAAAAGGACTTAAATTAATTAAAATATGGTTCTCTTTAAGAAGAAAACTTTTTCATGTTTTACAGAGGGCATTACACCTTTAGTTTTACTGTCTGGATGTTTTGGTTACTATTTAGTTTTTTGACTGACATATTTGACACAGTAAGAGCTCTCTTTTGTTGAAGTACATTTTCTCTTTTCTAACAAAACATGCCTGTAGCTTACTATGATCAACTACGGGAATCCTAGCACCTAGTAGTAGAGAAGGAGAAGTAAGGTTGAAGAACAGATAAATTCTATTTAGTGAACCTGTCCAAACTCCCAAAGTTACATCATACAAAAGATCCTTGGATCCAGTGCTTGAAAATAGGCTCTAGGAATCACCTAAGTGAAAGAAGTTGGACCAAGCTGTTGTATTAATTAACAATAAAAGAATTGCTGGAACATTCTATGCATGGTTATTTTGGGCCTTGTGTAACTTTTTAAAAGCCTATTAATACTGATGTAAATTTTTGCCTGTGTATATTGGTTGTACATGTACATATTATTTCATCCTGACTATTAAGTTTTAGGATTTGCAAATATATGTTTCACTTGGACAAATCATTACCCCTACTGGATGTGGTGATAGAAGCCTACGATCCTAGCACTCTGGGAGGGTGAGGGAGGAGAATCACAAATTTTAGTCCAGCATGGGTAATTTAGAGACTTAGTGAGACCCTAATTCAAAATACAATAAAAAGTAAAAAAAAAAAAAAAAAAAGAGGGGAGATTGGCCCTAGGTTTAATCCCCATAACCAATTAAAAAAAAAATTACTTCTGAATCTCCCCAAGCTTTACTCTAACACCATGACATAAGCACATCTACTCTCAAACATATGTTTGTTTTCAAAACCATACATTAATGTCAATTATGAAAACATAAAACAATTCACTTTACACAGTAATCAGCTAGTCTGCCAGAGAACTGTCCTGAGAATAAGATTATACAATTAATAATTAAAAAAATGCTGGAACATTCTTTGCATGAATCCCCCCCACCCCCTGTGGTTCATAAGTTTTTATTTAGAAGTAAATTTCCAGGTCTATCACTAGAAATTGGGACGTAGCTGGTCTGAGTTAGAGTTCAAGAATCTTTATTACTAAATTTTCAACATGTAATATCCTCCTCCATCATGATACTGATGCTATGTCTATGAGTCACCTTTTCAGGATAGACACTTTTCTAAAGTATCTATTAGGACAATTTTTTTTCTTTCAGAACTTAACAGGAAGCAAAAAACAACCCAGAATCTTTTCTGCTTTATATTGCTAAAATGCAAAGAACAGAATCATTAGGTCTCAGATAAAGATTAAAGGGTGAGGGGAAGAAAATGTGGAGGTTTGAGCTGTCAAATGTCACAAAATGCACAGTCCAGGGAGAAAGGCCACTGGTATTCAAGTTCATTATACTTACCAAATCCACTGCCATATACTCATGCACCAAAGGCACAAAAACTGACAGTCTTTTCACCTCTGCCTGTCAATGCAGTCATTAAAACTAAATTGCTGAGTAATTTGCTTTCTTCTGCTGAGTGTGTCACTCAGTTCCAGACCTTCACCAGGACCAATTCCATCACACACTTTCCTCAGCTTCTCATCTGTTAATAAAGTAATCAAAAGATTCAGGATTTTACCTATACATATATCTCATTCTATACTTTAGATGAGTTGTATACAGCATGCTCTTAATAATTCTGGATAGATGAATGAAAAGTTGGGCAGGATCCCACTATTAAATATATTCACAAAATTGTGGATCAAGTCCTATTTTCAGGATAGCTAAGAGTGAGTTGATTCTTAAAGGGAATCTGAGGTGAAAACTGTGTGTGTGTGGTGAAAACTTTTGAAAAGTCTTAGTTTTTTGGCAAGGAAAACAAATTATAGAAAAATGTCAAAAGTGGTTCAAAGAGCTCCCCTTTTATTATTCATTCAAATGTTAACATTTTTGAATCACCTGAGAATAAGTTGCAAATGTAATATGCTTGTGTGAGTCAGCTGTCCCTTGCTGTGACAAATATCTGAGAAAAAACAATTTAATTTTTAAAAAATTTTAAAGATAGTAAATTACAACAAAACAAGACAATAACGAAGTCAATCAAGACAATGCAGTGAAACTGGTACAGAACTTCAGAGCATGATACCGGGAAAATAGTAATAGCTACCATAGTATATCTTGTTATCTTCACAATGGTTGTCCATTCCATAAGGTAGAGCAAAATCAAACCAAAAACAAAACACTATAAAGCCAATCAAAACAGAATATTGAATAAAGCAAAAACAATCAGAACAAAGCAAAACAGTGAAAACAATATTTTCCTTCAAAGAGAAGACAGAAGGAAATCTCTCATATTTGCTATATTGTATACTGTCTCCTCCCAAGAGGTGCTCAGACCACTGGCCCCAGGCTTGCATAATTAACCCAACTATACAAGCATTTAGTTGCTTTATGTACCTTAGTTTCTATTAATTCAGGCTGTCCTCAGAACCATCCGGTTGCTAAGGTGGGGTGTGGGGGTGGGGACAGGATGTTTGAGTCTCCGCCTGAGGGCCCCTAGGCTCAGGGGAGGTGCTGACTTTTCTTTCCCTGGAAACTGAGTGGCTTGCACAGCTTACCAGGAAGGCTGGCTAGTTAATTTCTTGGTTGGTTCCCCAAGTCCCAGCATGGTAGATTCTCAGAAAAAACAATTTAAAAGGTTTTTAAAATTGTATCTTATAGTTTCAGAGGTTTCAGTCTGAAACAGTGACAAAAGATGTAATTTGCCACATGGATGGGGGGAGGGAGATGGTCAGGGTCCCAGGATCCCCTTCAAGGGGAGCCTCCAGTGACCTAGGTTTCTTCCACTAGGCCCCATCTCTTAAAAGTTCCACCACTTCCCAATAGCACCACAGGTAGGGACCATACCATCAACATGTGGCCTTTTGGGCACATTCCATAGCCAAAGGATAGTACCTCTTCATCCCTTTCTACTTCCTTGTGTACTTCAGGAAATAACATGGGTCTAATTTAATCTCTCTAATCTGTAGCATCCTTTGAAATTGCCTTGATGATGCCGTCAATATCATTTACAGGTAGGTCTTGGACCTCATTCAATATTACTTGCTGCATTCAGCTGTCCTTGGAGTCTCTCTCCATCTTTACTTCCACAGTCCTGACATTTAAAAGACTATTTACTTGCATTTCTCTCAATTTGCATTTCTCTGGTGTTGTTTTCTTATATGTTACATATCTAGGCATAAGAAACAGTGACAAAAGATGTAATTTGGGAAGAAAACTTTTGAATTTAAAATCCCCACCCACAAACATGAATGAGTCCGGTTCATCTATCCTTAAAGGCATTTAGGTAATTACGAGGTCCTCTGCTGCCCCACCTGACAACACAGTAAATTCAAAAATAAACCTTCAATTTTTCTTGCTATTGATAACATCAACAACGCACACAAATTCCCTGGCTACCATCCAATACCAGCACTTTTGTCCGGTCGCCATCCCCAGCTTCCTTACTCTTGAAGCATCGAAATCCAAAACTCCCACATTAAAGAACGTGGTCAGTTTATCTTTTCTCAGTTGATATTTAACTTCTTTTCTTCTTTCCGGAAGAGCATTTGTATAAGTTTTCTCGGAAGTTCTTTGGTGGCGTTTTGAGATAAGAACAATCAAAAAACATTTCAAACACAGGGTGTGGTGTCACGTTGACTAAATGAAAAAAAAAAGCACGAGGTTTGTAACAATGTCGCTGACGATCATGGTGGCCCATTTTAATTTAAAGGACGCCAGTTGCACGTCAGAGAGGGATTCAGAAGCTACAGGGCACCCCTCTGGGGACCAGGAATCCCTAAGATCACCATGACGCCACGAAAGTTTCCGTCCAGGCCAGCTTACGACTGACGGAAGGAGCAGCGCCTGACTGAGAGCCTGTCTCAGTTTTCAAGGTGGCTGCACAAGTGCCAGGAATCCCCAGCTCTGCTCTCCGCAGCGCCGGGGCCAGGTGAGTCTGGCAGCGCCGCCCTCGGACGCGCTCAGGTGCCTCGGCCCCGCCCCGGCCTCGCGTCTCTCCGGCACCGGCGGATCCGGGCCCAGGTGCGGGCGCCCAGGTGCGCGGGGCGCGGGGCTGCAGCTCCGCTCCGCACCCGACAGCGGGCGCCGCTGCAGCAGCTCGCGGGGCGGCTTCGAGAGTTGGGGCAGCTCCTCGCTCTCGGCCCTGCTCGGCGGTGAGAGCTCCGCCCGGAGGCCGGGCGCCGGGTGCCCCCAGCCGCGGGAGCCGGCGTGCGCCGAGGGGGCGGACCGACCTCCCCGCAGCCCGCGGGCCCGAGCGGGCAGAGCCAGGCGACCGGCGAACGCTCGGGAGCGCGCCGGAGCACCCGAGCGCCCCGCGCCCGGCACCATGCGACCCGCCGCGCCTCCTCGCGGGCCCGGGGCTTCTCAGCCCACTCGCTGAGCCCCCGAGCTCGCCACGGGCGGAAACTCAGAAAACAGGCAGCGAGACATTGCCGAGCGGCGCGGACGCGGGCTAGACTCCCCTCCGCCCCCAAGAGGTCGCCAGTCCCCGGTTCGCGGAGCTTCTCTAGCTTTTAGCATGAGCCTGTCGCGAGCTTGGCTTTAGCAGAAATTCGCAAGCCGGCGAGTCAAAGCAATTCTTTGGTGGCTAAAGGTAATTGTAGTTGTGACACAAAATGGGCAAGAAACTAATAGGGGAAAGGACGGTTTGCCAAGGCATTGCCCCCCCGCCCCAGGCATATATGTGGGTGTGGGTGCTGGTCCATTTCGGATGCGTGACAGGTGCCGGTGTGTGTCTGCGGTTTGGGACCGTGCAAGACAAGCTTACATAAGTGGTTAGGCGAGCTGGCGTGCGGACTTGTGTGGGACGGGTGCAGGTCTGCATATAAATCATGTTCCTGCTTCCTGGGTGTGTAGCGCTCACCAACCCGGACGAGGGAGCAGAGCCCAGGAGCTTCCAAGGGACTTCCGAGCCCTCCGGTTTTGTGGTCGCAGGTAGGGCAGATACCTCAAAAGCAGGCGTCTGTGAACTTTTTCTCCGAATACTCTCGCCCATTTGTGGTTTGGAAGGGAAGAGAGCGAGGCTCTGTGATGAGCCGTGGAGGGGCAGGGGCGGGCGGGGAGGTCTGTTTTTTGGGAAGTGCAGCAGGCCAGGAAGCCGCAGGTATTCGCTCAGAGAGCAGATGAACTACTTGTAGCGACCCTGTTTACAGACATTTCCAGGCTGCCTTAAAAGTGGCTCAGAAAATTTAATTTTGTTCAGAATGAAAACTGCTGTATTTTTGTTGATGTTAATTTGACAGAGTAGGTACGTTATTTTCTTTCTTTGAGACGATTGGCATTTCTATGCTATTTATATTGAAGATACTTCGAGGCCTCTTGTTGGTTCTCAGTTGTTCACTTAGTATTTTTATCAATGTTTGGGAGTTGCATCTGCTGATCAATACCTTTTAGCAGTTCCATAGTCAGACTGCAGAAACAATCAGGATGAGGTGCAACCCAATAATGATTTCTATTTATTTGTTTATTATTTATTTATTTATTTATTGGTCTAGAGAGGAGGGGAAAAAGAATAACAGTTGGGCTTGCAAGTACCAGAATGGTGCTAAGGAATGGGTTATCATTCTCTTTGTGTGTGGTTTGTCAGAAATCGTTACACTGAAGGACAGCGGTTCAGCTTCATATGTTGTCAACAGGCTCTTGTCGAACAGTTTCACAGGCAGATGGGGAATTATGTGGAATGGGAACTGTGCTGTTGGTGGGAAACTTTCTTGAGTTGTATATTCTGTATTCTTAGTTTAGTAATTTTGCAATGGGTGTGGCTACACTGTGAAAGGAAGTAGGGAATAAAGGGAAACTGGAGACTCTTTGGAGAGACACCTCAAACTAACCCTTTTATGCTGAACCAGGAAAGCCAAGATGATAAAAATCTTTTTGATTTCTCTGACACTACTTGTAAGGTAAATTTTTGTCTGGATACGGTGACCTCATGTACTATAAGATGCATAGGGTCTATTCCCAATAATTCATCCTTTCCAGAAAAAGGCCGCAAATTCTAGAAAGGTCAGCTATTGTGAGTTATTTTGATGACAGAGATAGCTACTGGTGTTTCCTTCTCCACATTCATTTCATTGGCTCTTAACTTCCTGTTTCCTTTAAGAAATTTCAATTAACATTGACTGAATTTATACTGCTGAGAGCTTCAGTAAAGCAATGCTGGCTTTTCTTTGAAGCATTTTGTCTTGTCAACTGAAACATTACAACAATGCTTTTGTGGCAGAGATGTCTTTAAATGAGTCATCTATTTTTGATTTATAAGAGTAAGCTATCCAACATAAATATCTGAGCAAATATTTCTTCAGAAAGAAAAAAATTAGAGATATTTTGGACAGTGGAATTTACCAATAATCTGGAATGTCTTATTGCCCCATAAGGACAAAATTTTGGTGATAAAAATACTATTATTTTGTATTTTACCTATCTAACCTCTTTCCATGCATTTTATCTCCAGAACTCCTAAGACTTTGCCAAGACTTGCTAAATATTCTTTTTTGTGCCAAGGGTTAAACGTCAGGGAGATAACGAGTAAGAAACTGTGTGTCACATACATATTTTTCAAAAGGGACACTCTGAGCTCTGAATACTGGGATTAAGTTTCCCTTTAGCTTCACAGTTAGCTTGTCTTAATTCTTAGTGCTTTGAACCTATGTATGCATTTAACCTCTTCATTTTGGGGGCCAGCTGGAAGGAATATATTTACTGAATTTAATTTTCATTGTAACATATGGCATGACATAAATAATTACTACACACACTGTCCTGCAGGATGCAAAGGAATAGAAATACAAAATGAACTTTGATGTTGAGTGACATAACATTTCCAAAACTAATTTTAATCTTTTTCCTGATTAGAAAAGTAATATTTAGTTATTAGGAAAAATTCAGGAAAATACAAAGAAAAAAAAGGGAAAGGTTATCTGTAATCCTCCACAGATGGTGAACCACCACTAACATTTCTTCAAACTGCAGTCTTCTAGACATTATTCCAGTCACATCTTCATTATGTTTGTTTCCCATTCCTTCATCTCTAATCTTATAAAAAGAACTAGGATATTTGTTAAAGGTTTGGGTTATTGCTGCTAGTTTACTGGGTGACTTTGATAGATCAGATTTTTATTTTTGTTAGTGATCCTTATTTTCATAGAGAGCAAGTTTTTTCTGTTAGCTCTTTGAAAACTAATGTTTGACGTCTGGGTTGGTAATAACATGAGGCTCCTCGTCAGACATAGGCAATACAGCATGAGAAAAGCAGCAGAACGAAATTTGGCCATTTGAGGTGGGAGACCTGAGTTCTGCAGAGTGCAATTTCTCCATCAACTTCTCCTGTGGTCTTGGCCCACTGGGCCTCTGTTTCCTGGAAAGACAAATAATACTTTTCAGATTTAGCTCAATAAACGTATGGCATATGTGTCGCTTTGACATTTGATCAGGATGATCTTTGTTTGAAGAGAGCTTATGCAAACAGACAGCTGGGGTTCACCCCCAGAGTTTCTGATTCAGTCAGCCTGGAGTGGAGCCTGAGAATTTACATTTCTAACAAGTTCACAGATGATGCTGACTGTGCCAGTCTGGAGACCACATGAACACCACAGGATAAGCTCCTTGGGGTCACAGAGGCCAAAGCACTCTGTCCTCCTGCACTCCTTGACCCAGTACCCAGCAATACACCTTCCAGTAGGTGTTCTGGAATCATTGGTTCAATCCACATCAGTTATTTTCATAGGGAGAAAACTTTCCAAATAAATCAAGGTAAAAGCGAATAACTATCCAGAATTTGGAACTGTGAAGTCTGTAATAAGAGTAATTATCAGTCATAAAACCTAGTTTTCCTAACTGCAAGCAAAGCACAAATGCTTATGAGTAGGCAGTTAAAATGAACATTAAACTTAGTGAGTTATGTTAAAAATAACTAGGAGTATCTGTTTGATATGTTGCAAACCATGAAGCTTACTAAATGCTTCATATGTGGGTCTCTGAGACCAGTAAGAGTGAATTCATTTCTACATGCTGTTGGCCCTGCCTCTCTGTGGATTCTGCATCTGTTCATTCAATCAACAGCAGATAAAAATATTCAGAAAAAATTATATTTTTACTGAACATGTACGAATTTCCCATTGTCATTAAAAATCAAATGTTATGGAACATTTACATTATATTGGTTATTGTAAGTGGGCTAGGGATAATTTAATGTATAAGAAAAAATGTTCGTAAGTTGGATACAAATACTATGATATTTTATATAAGGGGCTTGAACATCCAGGTATTTGACAGTTGTGAGAAACATGGAACTAATCTCATATGGATACCAAAGAATGACTGTATTCCAAAAAAGGGCAGTGGAGGTTGCTAATAACTACCCCAATTACCAAAGTAGCAAGTAAAGCAAGCATTGACATCATGTTATCTGACTCCCCCAAAAGGCATAATAATGCTCATTAAAGCACCATGATCATCCTATGAGATAGGTTCCCATTTTATGGCTGAGGAAATAAGACAAATTAACCCGCATAAATCCACAAAGCTAGTAATAGCAGTATCAGAAATCAGATCTAGGCCTTCCTGATACCAAAGGGGAGTGTTCTTTATCCCTTCCTGCCACTGACATTAAATACGTATATTACATATATTTTTAAATCATATATATATATATATATATTTTTTTTTTTTTTTTGGTACCAGGAATTGAACTCACATCCTTGCATTTACCAGGCAGGCACTGAGCTGTATCCCCAGCCCCTGAGCAAATATTTGATATCTAGATGTTTCCAACAGGTTAAAACACCTCATCTAGAAATTTTGATGATCCTTATATTACTACTTTTTGAATAATTTTCTGTGACTTATATATTAGAAATACAGGGTACAATGAAACTCATTTTACTAATGGAAACCCTCAAAATATGTAAATACTTGACTATGAACAATCAAGATGCTCCTTTAATGATGGCACTTAAAATGAGTTGCTTGGCTTCTCTAAATTCTTTAGTGAAACTATCAAAGGACAAATTCCCTTTACATTTTCACATGGTGTATTTCCATAAGTCACTAGTAACTGCCCTTCTCAGGAGGATATTTTCTTGCCCAAGTGGAAGCATGCATTACACAGAATATTCTGAGAGAAAGGCTACTGCATAATCATTAGCTAGTAGTAGAATCCTTTGGAACTATCCTAGTTACCTGTGTCTCACCACTTGACTTCGCTACTGTAAACCACTATCATTTGCTCTAAAAGTAGTATCACAAGCATCTTACAACTCTATTCATTGCTTCTGAACCACAGGTTCCTCATCTGTAAAATAAGAACAAAAGTCATACCTAACTCTTAAGTATGAGGACCTAAAATTTTGTATAGAGGACAGGGAATGGGACTTAAGAGCTTGAGATGATAGAGCTGTCCTGGCTCTATATCAATTTTCTTATACTTTTGATAGAGAGTCTGTTGGGAAATAGATATATGAAGGCATAGCTCCATCCCCCGCCACTTTTCTTGAGGACCTGCTCTATCAGTCTAGCACTGGAGGAACTCCCCAGTCCCTCTAAGAGTCCTGTCCCATAGCCGTAAGATCGTAGATCTGAAGGGACTTTTAGAAAGCTAGTGGCCAGACAGCTAAGTGGGAGAGAGCAGAGGAGGGTAGGTCTCTTTGGTGGTATCCAAGATAGATCCATGATCCTGGAGGTCATTTGGCACCAGGAAGAGAGTCAAAACAAAGAGAATACTGCAGTAGTGATTCCTCTTGACCTAGGTGTGACTGCCACTTGGGGCAAATCCATGTCTTATTTTTCCATATCCTTGGTGTGTCTTATGGTGCTTGGCAGAGAGTAGGTGTTTGGCAAATGTTGGCTGAGTTACTGACTTTCAGAGTGGCAGCTGCGGGCAGGGGTAAGAGGGAAGTATGGATTAGTGTTGGTGTGGGTACATGGGCTGCTGTGGCTCAGTGTGGGTGGATGAGCATGGACGTGGACGCAAGTTGTGGGTGGTTAGATCCTTTATTCTTAGAGCTTGTGTGATTTAACCTAGATCCACTTCAGATCCATAATATGGTGAGATTCTCATTTTGATTTGTAATTACAGATTAACATTTGTCTCTCTTACCTGACTGGGGTCTGTTTGCCTAGTTTTTTACCTTTTTTTTTTTTGGAGGGGGGTTATCTCCCTCTCTAGCACAAAGTTACATGCCATATGCATAGTAAATGCTTGATAAAAATCAATTGCCTAAACAAACAAAAAAAATGCCCAGCCTAGGAAGCTGTGGACTCGTCATAACGGTCGTCTTACCTTGTAGAAGAACAATCAGCATCTGTAGAGCTTTTTATAGATTAAAGCCCTTAACAGAAGTTAGGAGGTATTGTTCCCATTTTACAGATGAGGAAAATGAAGCTGAAAAAAGAAGTCCAGACATTTGCCCTAGAGCAGTGGTGGCGAACCTATGGCCAAGGCAGGCTGCTTGTATTACTAAAAACTCTAAAACTTCTCCATCACTGCCCTAGATCAAGGAGTTACTGAGTGAAGAAAGCAGCATTTAAACTTGAATCTTATCTGAGCCCCAAGTCCTGAGTTTCTGTGTTATACCACAAGGTAGGTAATAAACAAGAGATCTCCATCCTTGAGATAATTTCATTCACCTTGGAGAGGTGATAGAAATAAATAGAAAATTAGCAATAAAATATGTTACGTGACTGTTTAGGAAAGAATGCATGCAGTTTTATTTCAGGTTTAGTAACAAATAGATAATGGAGACTGGAAGTACAGAGCAGTTCAGTTCAGAGAGAGAACATATACCTGGAAGAGAGGAACATTTGGAAAATGAGAAGTTTCATAGATGAGTAGAGAGAGAAGGGAAAGATTTTTCAGCTGAGAAGTGTTGATAATAATTGGTTATTGAATTATTTTTAGAATGCAATCTAATCTACTAATAGAACAAACAGATGATGGCAATAGTAGAGGTTATACTATGTGTGAGGCTCTGAGTTCAATCCCCAGCATGTGTATACACACACACACACACACACACACACACACCCCAAGAAAAAGAACAACAAAAAAGAACTAGTGTAAAATCTCTATAATCAAAATCATCCCAGATGACTCTAGCTGAAATAGTAATTCCTACCTCTACACGGCTCTTTAGTGTCCTACCAGTTCTGTGTTTCAGCTCTATTTTTCTTCATAGCTTTATCACCATGACATTGCAGTATATGTCATCATTTATATATTACCTGTGTCCTTCCACTAGAATACACATTCCAGAAGAGCAGGAACTGTTTTATTCCCTGTTATAACTTCAGCATCTGTTGCAGATTCTGGTTTATACTAATTAAGAATGATTTGTACAATGCGTGAAGAAGGAAAAGCACTAGAAAATGGGTTTCAAACTCAAGTACATAATAGGACCAGTAAGGTAAAGCAAATGAGGGAAGCAAGTGGGTAACTTAAGTTGTATTTTTCTTTAAATGTGTTTTGTTTGTGTTAAACGAGGTTTTTACTCCTAGACAGAAATGTATGTATAGTGCTTTTTTTTTTCTTGAAACACTGGGGCCTCTGACCCCTTTTTATAGAGATATGGGTGCACAATAACCCTTCTCTTTTCTCAAAGAGAAACAGCCACCCATCTGGGATGATGAACGGCACCTGGTGCTGGACTTCACGGGGCACTGGGGACAAGTCAGGGCTCTATTAAGGCAAAGGGGATGTGCTGTTTAGAAAATGCCTGTGTCACATTTTTAATGATTAGCTATTCCAGTTAGAAAAACATAATGTAGATCTGCACTACCCAACCCAAAAGAAATAGTTGTTTGAGTTGGTTGTGTTTGTCTCTTTGTGATCTCTCTCTCTCAAAATAAATAAACAACCACTTAAAAATATTCAGTATATTTTCCCTTAAACTGCTAAGTAAGTGCTGCTTGTGTTCAGATTCCAAACCAAACAGGAAGAGGTCATTATTTTGCTGACCATACATCCTAATATAATGACTGATTCAGCAGCGGGTCAAAATAGAAAGGATGCATTCAGAAAGAATAAGTTTATTGATTATATTTTAGAATTTTTAAAGGGAAGGCACTTTTATTTACAGTACAACAGGTAGTTTCAAGGCCTGGCTTCTGCTTTCTGCCCATAGACAAGGGTCTGTGACATGAGACAAAGCGATTAACACTATTGATCTACATCCTTGCCAGTTGCAGAATAAGCCTGGGAAATTGTGATTGCTTTGAGGCTGTGCCTCAGTCTACCTGGAAACAATATCAGGAGTGAATGGTCAGCTCTTCTCTGGCTTGGGGAAGGGCGCCCTAGCCCAGGGCACTGCTGGCTTGTGAACCTGCTGCACTTGCCCTATCTATATTGTTTATCTACATTAGGCAAGGAGGCCCACAGTCAAAGCCCCCTTTCTAGATGATAATCATTCAGATATGGCTCCTGTGTTCAAGAAACTTATAATTTTGTTGGAGGAAAAAGATAGGGAATCAGCATGGCATAGTCAAGGCACATTGAAATGGAAAGGGAGGACCTTCTCCCTGAGAGGCTTCAGTGAAGGGGTTGAGTGGATGAATTGGACCTTGGAAGACTGAGAGGCTTAGTGCTTCAGGGATGGGACCAGGGGACAGGGTGGCAAGCTTGTGCCTGAGGCACAGATAAAAGGATAGAAGTGACAAAGTTCAGAATATGCAGAGAATACTTCACAGCCTCTACTGAGAACTGGGTCTTTAAACATCCTTTTAGCAGGAGAAATCTGCATTGATGAGCTTAAGTGATATCTTAAGTAAAAACAGGGATAGGGGACTCGCAGGTTGAGCCAAAATTGTTTAATAAGTGTTTGTTATGTTTCTTGAAAGTAAAATGGGAAAAAAAGAGTAGAGGATGGTGACATTTGTTTCACCTTGTGTTGGTGATAAAGGTGTGCCACAGTGAATCCTGGTTACTTCTTGCTGTTTTCCAGGATCTCTTTCTCTGCAGTGAAATACTTTCAAACAGTTTTGCTTTATTGCAGCCAACAAACAGTTCTCAGGCACTGGGCATTTCCTGCCACTGTGTCAGATTCTGTCCAAATGTTCTTTCAGACTAAGACCAGCAACTTGCTAAGTCTGCCTGTGGCTCACGGGTAGAATAGATAAAACTGTGGACAAGCTTTATTTAACTCTCCATGCCTGATTAGGAAGTTCTTAGATATCTCACCCCAGTGCAGAGGGTATTTAGCATCATGCCAAAGCATATAGTGCCAGTCTCGGGTTTTTACTCTTTATTTTGTCTTCCTTTAGTTTTCAAGAGCTTCTCTGCAAAAACCACTTCCCCTGACTGCCATCTGCAATACAAACCCCTCTCCCTCTTTAAAAATATGTGGTTTTGATTCCCTGTTTCTTATATTTTCTAATGTTCCTTAACAGGAATGGTAAATTGGTTACCAACAATGTATTTGTATATAGATAGGGCTAAATTGAACTTTGCTTCTTGAAAATTCTTGGCCAAGAAAAGTTTTCTGTAGTTGAGATTGGCTATACAAAGATGAAAAGTGATTGATAAGACTAGAAATGAAAGTTGGGGGCCAGTCTGTGGAGAAACTTGAATGCCACAAATAGATGGCAGCAATGATAATAATGCTGACTGTTCAGGACTCTCTTGAACACAAGACGCCTTGACTTGCAATGGCGACAAAAAACTGACAACACCCCAACTAAACTTGAGTAAACTCAGATATTTCAAACAAAAGATAAATTTCCAAGCCTAGCTGGATCCAGACACTTAAATGATATCATCTTCATTCTTTGTTGACACTTGGCTTCTTTACTTCTTTCTTCTATGATACTAAAGAAAAAACAGATGGTCACTAATGTCCCTACCCTTATATCCTTCCTACATAGCTAGTTTCCAGTGGAAGGGTCTTCTTTCTTCTATTGTCCTTATTTCTGCCTCAGGGAAGGGATTGGGTACTGATTAGTCACATCTCTAGGTTGGTCCAGTTTGTGTGCCCAAGGATAAGGCACCCTGTCCAGGACAAGTCACAGCCTATCCTTCTTTACCAGAAGCTAGTGTGACAGGGGAATTGTTGTAGTCAGGGGTTGCAAAGAGAACCATTATATACAGGACACAGAATTTATAATATTATTTTATTATGGTCAGCCAGAGTTCAATACAAACAAAGTTCAGGAAGTCTGTCCACAACACTAAAAACCTAGAAAATCCAGCTGAGGGCCTAGGACCACAGTAATATCCTGCTTAAATCCAACTAGAGGTCTAGAGCCCATGACAGTGACTCCCACAAATCTGTTTTATGAATCTGCACTGGGAAAGCCCAAAGGTCAGCAGTAGAAGCTACAAAGTCTGTGCCAGTGGGGTGAAAGATCTGTGCCAGTAGATTGAGGGTTCTATGCTGGAGCCAAGAAGAAATGCTCAAAATAAGGACCAGAGCTCCTCTGACAAGTACCTTTTCCATCCTCAGCAACAATCAGGTCCAACGCTTCTCTGACCATGAGAACAGCTAAGTACATATCAAGAAGGCAGTGTGACAAGCTTCTCCTGGAGATTGATTAAACAGCAAACATCTTCCCCTCTGGAGCCAGGAAGCAATGCTCAAAGTAAGGACCAGAGCTCCTCCAGAGTGAAATGCAGCCATTCTCAGTGACAAGGACCTGAGCTCCTCTGATGGTAATGGCCAAGTTCATATCAGGGAATCCAGCACAAGCTCCTCCAGGAGAACCAACAGCTCCAAACAACATCACTTAGGAGAACTGACCACGCCAACTTTTGCTCTCCACCTCTCCTTTTATGCTGCCAACTTCCCTCAGGTGTGCCATCTACACTCAGCACCATGTTGATTTAATTTAGTTGGTGTTAAGTTGACCATTAGTTTTTAATTTATAACAGGAATATAGTAGGAACCAGAAACAGCTATTTCCTCAGTCTTCTAAATTAAGATGATGGATCTTGGATTTTATTTGCTGGACAATAGAAAGTTATTAAAAAACAAATGCAGAGAATTCCAGCCACTGTGGGAAATTCCAGCCACTGTGGAAAGTTCTGTGGAAGCCTTTCCAACTCTTGGAAGATACTGCAAAGCATTCTTGTCATTGTCAGAATCAGTTTCATTTCTACTTCTCATTCAATGATTCCTGAATTTGGTCCATGGCTATTGCAACAAGTGCATGTAATGGTGACAGACATGACCTTGGCTCTGTCACCATTGCTGCAAACAAAACCCTGCCATTCTATCATTGTTGGCATTGCTGTACATATATGAGATGCCTCAAGTACTCCCTTGAGAACTAGAGATGCTGTACCCTTATCACAGATCTGCACTGAATTTCCTCTTCTTTTTTAAAGATGGAATTCTATCAAAGTATAAAATATTTAAGAAAATATACAAATCATTCCCCAGTGGATTATCAAACAGTAAGCATATTCATGCTATTTCTCCCAAGTCAAGAAATGGAATATTATTACCTTTCCCTTAAAACCGTTGCATGTGTCCTCTCAGTAAGTACTCACCCCTACTTCCTCAGGGATTAACGTTTAGCCTATCTCTAATACTATAGTTTTCTCATATTTTAAAATATGTAAATATATCTTTTGTGTGATAGTACCTACATGTGTGGACTCTTTCTGGCCTCTTTTTTTGTTGGGGGAGGGGGAGGAGTACTGAGGATTGAACCCAGGATCTTTGCACTGAACTATATCCCCAGACCTTTTTATTTTATTTATTTTGATATATGATCTCACTAAATCACTAGGTTTCCCAGGCTGGGCTTGAACTTGGACTTACCTCAGCCTCCCAGAGTGCTGGGATTACATGTGCCACCCACCTAGCTTTTTTCTAACTTCTTTTGCACAACACGGAGAAATTCATGTTGTGATGTATAGCAGTAGTTTATTAATTTTTATTTATGTATAGCATTCTATGTGATATTTCACAAACACTTATTCATCGCCTATGGTGGATACTGGGGACATTTTCCATTTTATGAGTAAACCAGAACATACTCCATGCCTTCCCACTCAGCATTTTGAAGTAATGAATGTTTTCTCTTAAATATATACTGCTGTGTATTTCCATAGTTTTGTGCTAGGATAAAAGATGTATTTCTTGTAGTGAAGTTCTTTGGTAAAAACCTGCTTTGTGTAAGTCCTGATTATATTATTTTTCTATGTATTTTAAGTGTGTATAACTGCTTAATCTTTGAAACATTAAAATTGCTGGCAGTACACACAAATGCAGTTACTGTTGCTTTGAATATTGTTATGAATTTGACGAAGTCTAGAGCTGGGCTATAGATCCAGTGGGGTTGGGGACTGAAGGTGGCTGTGACCCTTGGAGTTTCTGGTATAGTCAATGCTTCGCATGACCAAGTGCAGGGAGCAGCAAGACCATCCTCACTGAATATCTAATGTGTATAGTTCCTTTTAAAAAGAGCAATAAAATGCTTTGGAATTGTGTTACTTTTTTCTCATTTCTGAGACAAAATACCCAATGCCAAAGTTATGGAAGGAAAGGTTTATTACCTCATAGTTTGCAGAGGTTTCAGTTCATAATCAGCTGGCTCCAAGGGTGGCACATGGCAGAGGGGCAACACTTCTGGGTGGTGGAAGACAAGGCAAAAGCAACAAAAGCAAAAAGGGAGAAGCCAGAGAGTAGACTCTCTCTCCTTTATATTGTATGCAGGCTGCCTGCCCCAGGGTGAGTATAGCACCCAATATCCATAATCCCTGCATTGAGGCATGAAGTGATCACAAACCCTAGAAGCCTGCCCCCAATACTTCTTGAGGGGTTTAGAGAGGCATCCAGACAGAAATCATAAGAGGAAATCCTGATTATTTTATTATTTATAATTTATAATTATATTGCTAATTATTTAAATTTAAGACAAAAGGTAGGGATGTAGTTCGGTGGTAGAGTGCTTTTCCCTGGGTTCAGTCCTCACCATTGAGAAATACATGTGAGAATCTTATACCTGGTACTCATGTTCTACATCAACTCATAATCAATGTTGTTTCATCTTTATTTTTTATTATTTTGAAGGTAGTGAAATACAATAGAACAAGACAGAGCAAAGCCAATTGAGACACTGCAATGAAGTTGGCACAGAATGTCACAACAGGTTACCAGGATAACAGTAATAAGCACCATAGTATATCTCATTATCTTTACAATAGTTGTTCTTTCAATCAGGTATAGCAAAATCAAACCAAATACAGAACATTATAGAACTTATCAAAACAGAATATCGAATAGAGCAATACAATTAATCAGAACAAAGCAAAATAATGATAACAATATTTGCCTTCAAAGAGATGGTAGAAGGAAATCCACCCTATTTGCTATATTGCATATGATCAACCTCCCAAGAGATGCTCAGACCTCTGGCTCCCATTTGCTAATGGGGGGGATGGGATGTTTGATTCTCGGCCTGTGTGCTGGTAGGCTCATGGTTGCTTACAAGGGAGGTGAGCTGGTTGCTTGGTTTCCCAGTGCCCTAAATTCCAACATGACGAGGATCTTGGGAGATGCCAGCTGGTTTTCCCCATGGGGTGGCTGCCACTTGCCTGAGCCATGGCTCCTTACCAGGGAGGTGAGTGGGTTGCTTGGTTTCCCAGCGCCCTAAGTTCCAACATGGCCATTTCATCTTTATTTATATTTACTTTCTCCATAACTTTTGTTACTTTGAAGCAAGTACTAGATATAAATTTTGTCTATAGTTTAGTATGTATCTTTGAAAAAATATTTAAAACACTGTTAAAACTATAAAAAACACTGCTACAGAAATTTTTCTGTGTATTTCATGGTACAAATATAAGTTAATTTTTGTTTGATATGCGCCTGGTATCTAAAACTGGATTGACAGATCATGGAGTATGCTTATGTTTGGATTTAACAGATTCTTAGAAAAATTGTAAGTATTGTAGTTGTAACAATTTATATTCCTATATCACTTTATGAACATTTTTGTTTTCCCTATTTTGACAAGACTTGGGATTGTCAAACTTGAATTTTAGACATTTTGTGTATATGCTGTGTTATCTCATCAAAGTTTGAATTTGCATTTCTCTGGTGACCAGTGTGATTTTTAAATAGTTTTGTCATTTCTAATAACTTTATTTGATATTAGAAGTTAGCTGTTAACCACAGTTTCTGTAGATTTTTGAAAGCAGTAGTGGGGACATAGGTTACTAAAGTTTAAGGGCTTGTTTGGTGAATCTTCATTCTTATTACATCTTTTCCATGCACAGGGTTAATATATGGTACATTTTTTTTTTTTTTGGTTCAGGGAGCATTGTTTGATGCACACATCTGGATTCCAGATCTCTTTGAGTGTACTAGGGACTTGCTTGTGTAAGTCCACACCAAGAATGTGCTTTTGTTTTGTTTTGTTTTGTTTTGTTTTGTTTTGTTGGTTTTTTATTTTTTATTTATTTATTTATTTATTTTTGAGACAGGGTCTCCCTATGTAGTTCAAACTGATCCTGAACTCACTATGTAACTCAGGCTGTCCTCAAACTTATGACAATCCTCCTGCCTCAATCTCCCAAATGCTGGGATTGTATGCATGTGCCACCAACCCCGGCTCAAGGATGTGCTTCTTTTTTTTTTTTTTAATTTTTATTTAAAGAGAAAAAAAAGCATGTAAAACGTAGAGATAATACAGAATTTCAGAAAAAATAAACAATAAGAAATCACTAGTTGATAAATTACATATTGTCCTCTTAGAAATAGTTGTTCAAGTTACAAAATTAAAGCATACAAAGTAGATATTCAAACAGTGAGAGTGTAAATGGCTACACATACATGAGTCTCTACATGTATTTCCATCCTTTCTGTATTAGAGGGAAAAACAAAACTTAGTAAGACAAGACAAAACAAAACAAATTCGTATAAAAATATGAAACCAAAAAGTCGTCTAAAACCATAGTACAAGGTGATCTACAATGATTGCTGTATTGTTTCTTATTATCTTTAATAGAATTGCCTATATCATGAGGCATAAATGAATATAGCAGTATAATTGAATATAGCAATACATAATATTAGTAAAAAAATAAAACATTGTAGGCAATATAATACTTCAAAGGCAGGTAATAATCAAACCAGAGTGGATATTGTAGTGAATCTTGTCATCTTAAGTGCAGTTGCGTATACTCTCAGACTTGATACTATCATAACAGCTTTGAATAAAATCTATCAATACAAAACAGTGATCTAACAAACCAGATTTGATTACAACCAGTTATGGTAAAACAGTGTAGGTTTTACAGAGCTTTAGATTGACTTAATAGGAAATTAAGGATGATTACCATACTATATCCTGTTATTTTTGGGATTATTGTTTGTACCCTCAAATCTAGTACAGGTAGAATGACTGGAACAGAATATAATACATCTAAGCAGAGTAGTGTGAGTAATGTGGGTTTTTAAATACTGGTGCACTATTAACAATATAGTGTATCAAGATCATCCATGCCAGAGATTATAGCCAACCTTCTGTCTCATTTCTGCCATGCTATTTTTCTGCCTCTTTGTCTAGTTTTCTCCTTCATTCGACTGCCTGTCCCACTCGTTGAGGCCTTTCTGCCACTGTTCCTAAAATCCCAGTATTTCTTTTCTCTTTCTCTAGAATGTCCTTCAGTATTCTCAGTAGGGTTGGATTGGTGGTCACAAACTCGCCCAGTTCCTCTTTGTCATGGAAGCATCTTCTTTCTCCATTAATTTCTAGTGACAGTTTTGCAGGGTACATCAATCTGGGCTGGAGGTTATTTTCTTTCAGGGCTTGGAATATTTTGCTCCAAGCTTTTCTTGATCTGATGGTCTGTGTGGAGAAGTCAGCCGTGATCCTGATGGGCTTACCTGTATAGGTAATCTATTTCTTTTCTCTGATGGCTTTTAATATTCTGTTTTAATATTGAATTTTTGGTATCTTGATTATTATATGTCTGGGTGTAGATCTGTTTTGGTTGTAGGTGGCTGGGGTTCTGTATGCCTCACATAACCAAATGTCATTTTCTTTTCCCATGCTTGGGAAGTTTTCCTTAATTATTTCCGTGAATAGCCTTTGTAATTCGCCTGTATGTATTCCTGCTTCTTCGTTCACATTTCTTATTCTTAAATTGTAGATTCTCTTATCATCTTCTAGCCTTTGTATTGTTACTGCCTGTTTCCTTGTTATTTTTAAGAGATCTTTCCTTTCATGATCACACATTACAAACTTGTCTTCAAGTTTTGATAGTCTATCCTTAGTTTCTTTTAAGGCGTTTTGCTAGCTTTCAATGGAATTTTTAATTTCCTGGTAGTCTCTTTGAATCTGCTTCATGTATTCTATAAATTCTTTATATTCTTTATCAAATGTTTCTCTCCTTTTTTTTGTGTTCCTCCCTTCTACCATCTGTATCTTCCTGAGAGATGCTCCCTGAGAGCATTTCTTTTATTACTCTACTCATATCCTGCTTTACCTGATTTAATATTTCAGTTTTGAGCTCATCTACAAGGTCCCGAAGATATCTTTTAATGTCCATTGAACCCATGGCTGCTGTTGTGTGTTTGCTGCCCTCCGTTGCCCTTGTTTTTCCCTCTCCTGGATCAGTGCTCTCAGGGTTCTGGGCTGGGGGCCTCTTCCTGCCTCTCTGTCCTGTCATGGTCCTGGCTTCCTCCATACAGGTCACATTGCAGGTCCCAGCCCTCTTTCCTGTTGGCCACACCTCCTCTGAAGCATCTTGTGAGGGTCCTCCCCACTCTCCTGACTGCTCTTATCACTGAGGTGCAAGCAGTGGCTGCCTAAGCCTGCCCCTCCCCACTGGGCCAACCAAACTGCAGAGGCCTTCCCCCGGTTAGTGCTTGCTAGGTGCAGGGAATCAATTTGGGACAGCTCATTGGGTCCCAGCCAGGGGCATGGCCCAGTTCAAGCAAATCCCACAAATCTGCTTTGGGGAGGGAGGATGCAACTGAAGTCACTGTTGCTCCAAGTTCAGGCTCCTCCTGCCAGATTCCAACAGGTCGTCCATTTGATCGTGCCCTTCCCGTGGTGGTGGTGGGGTGTCCCAATCCCAGCACTGACCGTGGATTAATGAAAGTCCCTTTGCCGGCTCCACTCTCCATCAGGCCCACCAACCCCCAAGTTCAGCGCTGCTCTGCTTCCCGTGAGTCATGGTGGGAACGAGTTTGGGTGGCTCTGCCGGCTGTGGCGGATTCAGGCTGGTGCAAATTCAGTCTGCTGCAAAATTGGCAGGTCGCAGCAAAAACACTGTGTCCAGCTGTTCCAGTTGTAGTCCCAATGTATTTGATGAGCTTTTTTATGTTTTAATTTCTTCCTGTGTCAAGCGGATCCATCTCCCTTGTCTGGGTCTCTCCAGGGTGTTTTATTCTGGCATATGAGTTGTTTCTCCTGGGAGGCTCTGTTCTTTGTTGCTCACTGATCGGCCATCTTGTCTTCCTCCTAAGGATGTGCTTCTTGATGAAATGTTTTTGGTCACTGCCTCATTGATGGCAGAATGGCCCTTCCCTTGGTCATCATTTTTATGGGATGCATTCTGCTGAACCCAGATTGGAAAGGAAGCTTGTAAGGGTTTCTTTTTCCATTTTCATTTGTCTTTTGTAGTGCCTGTTCAAGTTTGTTGCTTCTTTTTCTATTGAGTTGTGTATCTTATAGAGTTGTGGGATTCTTTTTATTTTCTTCCTTTTCCTTCCTTCCTTCCTTCCTTCCTTCCTTCCTTCCTTCCTTCCTTCCTCCCTCCCTCCCTCCCTCCCTCCCTCCCTTCCTTCCTTCCTTCTTTTCATCTATCCATCAATTCTTTCTTCTTGCAATGCTGTGGATTGAACTCAAGGCCATGTGTATGCTAGGTAAGCTGTCTACCATTGAGCCATAACCCTAGCCCCAGGATTATTATTAAAAACAAATTCCAAGTGCTTTTATGCATCATACAAATTAAAAATATTTTTCCTATATGTGACTTTCCTTTCACTCTCTCTTAATGAGTAGGAGATTTTGCTTTAAATATAATCCAATTTATCAATCTCTTCTTTTATGGTTACTTTTTTTCAGTGCCTGCTTAGAACATTTTTGCTTACTCTGAGGTCACAAATCTACTCTGTTTTAACTATTATTTTGCTTTTTATCTTTATACACAAAATCTACCTGGCTTTGATTTTTGTCTGATATAAAATAAAAATCTGCATTTATTTTTGCTTTTTAAATGGATATCCCATTAATTCAGCACCACTTACTGAAAAATCTTTTCCACTGCTTTGAAATCATCATCTTTGTTATCAATTGGGTGAACAAACCTATCTGTGTTTGTCTCTGTGCTTTGTCTATTTGTCTGTAATAATGCTAGTACCACATTGTCTTAATTACTTGAGCTTTGTAACAGGTCTTGATAGCTAATAATGTGTAGCCTCCAGCCTTGTTCTTATTTAAGAATAGCTTGGTTATTCTTAGTCATTTACATTATGTATAAATTTTTAAATCATTTTTTGATGGAATTTTGAGATTTCATTAAATCTCCAGCCCAATTTGGGAATAAATTAATGTCATTACTCTTTTGACTATTTCAATCCATTAATAGGGTGTGTACCTCCATTTATTTATATCTTTCATTTAATTAGTGTGTTTTGTATCCATCTGTGTTGTAAGAGCATTATACATCTTTTAAAAATGCATTCTTAGAATTTATTTATAGCTAAATTATAGCTTTAAAAAGCATATTTTTGATAATTCTTGCTGATATATCGAAATACTATTGAGTTTCATATATTGACCTTGTATATAGTGACTTTCTTAAATTCTTAATTCTAGAAGTTTTGTGTAGATTTTAATGACTACTCCATGTGTATAACTAAAACAATTTTTACTTTTCCCCCTAACCATTTTGACTTTTATTTCTTTTTCGTGGCTGTTGTGTTGGCTAAGACTTCTAAAATAATGGTGAGTAGAAGTGGTGATAGTGGGCATTCTTGTCTTATTTCTAATCTCAGTAGAAATGTTTTACTACTAGATATTATGGTTGTTATGTTCTGTAACTTTTCTTTATCAGATTAAGTAAGTTCCATAACATTCAAAAATTTCTAGGAATATCTTCATGAATTGATGTTGAATTTGATTAAATACCTGTAAGTATTGTGTTACACAGAACGGTAGACCCATTCTTTTGCTTATTTTTTTCTTTTGGATCTTGGCCCTTTATGCCTTCATTGCCATGGGAGCTTTTCCTTTTAGATTTTATTCAGCTTTCCTAGTTGTTTTTGAAGATTTCTTTGTTATAAGGTAGAGCCTCATTGCAGGAAGTAGTATATTCTAGTTGTACTATTTTCTTTCCATCTACATGATACAAGTAAAACAGTAAGAAAAACACCCAGGAACCTATTCAGTGCTTATGTCTTTGATTTCTGGCTGGGGAGCTCTATGAATAGATTTTTCGGTTAAGTTTTGCTATCTCAAAATAAGAAAATCCTCTTGCTGCAGTGTATGTGTTACAGAGTCATAGAAGTGTATGCATTATGGAATCATAGAAGGTATGCATTCTATATTACATTTAAATGATTAGTTTTAAGGTATAAACATAATAATTTTACCACTCTTACAATAAGAAAGAAGTATTAAAATCCTAAGACATAAAACTAGCATTCTTTAACAATATGAAGCAAATGAAAGAGCTTTTCTTCTTGGGGCCCCTGGGACATGTCATCATCTCTATGTCTTAGTCATCCTTTTCTGGCATATAAATTTGGCAGTGTCTCTGTCACTCCTACTTTCTCTGTAACAGTCATACACTCTTTCGTGTGCAATAGGAGAGTGATAAAATATTACTTCTGCCAGCCTCACAATAGTAGTATTAGAAACAGGTAATCTTAGAACCTATACAAAACGTAAAAGGAGAGGCATTTGAGCTATTAAGTCTGAAGTTCTAATGCTGTCTCTGTTACTAACCAGTAGGTGACATTAAACTACAGCTCAGTGTAAAGTGCCTGCATTTGTTTCCCGGGTAGGAAGGTGTTTTGTGTAAAGACATACAATCTTTGTTGCAGTTTCTCATTTCTACCATGGTGGTGCAAAAGGAGCCAGAGACAATAAGAAACAAATGGGTGCTTATTAGTAAGACTTTGTTCATGGACACAAATTCAAATTTCATATGATTTTCACATGTCACAAGAGTATTATTCTTCTTTCTACTTTTTTAACCCATCTGAACATGGAAAAACCATTCCTTGACCATAGGAAAACAGGCTTCAGGCTAGAGTTGTCCCATTGGCTCTCGTTTACTGGCCTTTGGGCTAGTGCAGTGGTGTTGGACCTATGACATGTATACATAGTGGGCTGTTTGTATCATTGGAAGCTCTGAATCACTGGGCTAGTTGAATGTCTAGGGCTCTTTTAAAACTTTATGTTAGATACTGATATACTATACTTAAAAAATTTTTTTTAAATTCTATGCACATTGTCCAAAAGTCTCTTTCTTTCACTTGGATCAATTAAGAATAAGAAATATAACAATTTTTATTTATCTTTATTCCTTTTCTGAGGCTTGTTCTTTTTCTTTGTAGATCCATGTTTTTGACTTACATACTTTTTTTGTGCTTGAAGAACTTTTAGAATTTCTTGTATGGCAGGTCTGTTGATGATGAACTTGCTCAATTTTTGTTTGTTTGAGAAACTCCTTATTTTCCCTCCACTTAGGAAAGAGAATTTCAGTATACAAGGAATTCTTAATGGCAGTTTCTTTTTTCTTTAAGTGTTCATTCTGTACTCTGGCTTGTAAAGTGCCTGGTAAGAAGTCTTCTGTAATTCTTATCCTTGTTCTATAGGTAAGATTCTGTCTTCTTTTTTTTTATATATAATTCAGCTTATAAGTACATTTTAGATATAATGATCATGCTCATCATAGGAAATTTGTGCCTGTACATGATATATTTTGATTTCTCTTTTTTCCAAAGCTTTGTTTACTTTTTATCCTTTCAAAAATTGCTATTTTTCCTTTTCCCTTACTTCTCTCCCCTTTTCCCACCTAGTTCTTTTGAACAGTTTCTTCCCATGTCACAATATCTTGTATGTTTTGGTCCTTATTTATTCTTTCAGTTTCTCTCACCAGGGAGACAATGCAGTGTTTACACGTGTGAGTTCAATTTATTTCACTTAAGAATATGGTTTCAAGTTGCATCCATTTACCCAGAAATGCCTCAAATTTATCCTTCTTTATGGCTGAGTAGTACTCCATTATATAAAAAACACATCTTTATTCCTTGGCTGATAGGCATTTGAGTTGTTTCTATGATTTGGCTACTACAAATTGTGTTGCAAAAAACATGGGTGCACATATACTGCTATGGTATGATGTTTTTAATTCTTCCAGGAAGATACCCAGAAGGAGAATAGCTGGGTCAAATCGGACCTCTAATCCTAGTTTTCTGAGGAATCTCCTTACTGATTTCCACAGTGGTTGCACCACACTCCCACCAACAGTGGAGAAGGGCTTTTTCCCCCCTGCATCCCTTCCAGCATTTGTTACTGGTTGATTTCTTGATGATAGCCATTCTTTTTGTAGTGAGAGGGAATTTCAGCATTGTTTTAATTTGCATCTCTCTAATAACCAATGATGTTGATAATGCCTTCTTTCAGAATATTCTCTTTGTCTTTGGCATTCTGTTGTTTGAATATGAAGTGTGTAAGTCTAGTTTTCTTTTTTTGGGGTATTTATTCTGATTAGTGTTTTCTTATCTTCCTGTTCTGCAGTTTGTCATGTGTTATTAATTTTGGAAAGCTCCATCATTATTACTCCAAATATTTCCTCTACTTTTTCTTTTTTCTCCTGTAATTCTGATTACACTTAGCTTTTACCTTTTGATATTATTCTACTGTTCTTGAATGTCTTATTTTTTCTTAATTGTCTCTTGTTTAATTTGAGAGTCTTCAACTGACCTTCAAGATCACTGATTCTTTCTTGGGCATTTTGAGTATCTGATAAGCACACAGAAAGTATTTTTTAATTTGTTACCATGTTTTTATTTTTATATATACTTTTAAAAATATTTTTTCATAAAACTGTTCTTGTCTCTCCAGCTTCATTTCCATTTACTTTTTGTATTAAAACTCTTAACATTTTAAATTATAGTTATTTACATTTTTTTATTCTAATAATATATTCCACCATTGGGCCATATCTGCTGCTGATTCTAAATGTTTATCTCTTCTGAATGTCTTTTTCCTTGCCTTTTAGCATGATTGCAGGCTTTTGTGGAAAGCCATACATCATGTGTTATGTAATAGGAATTGAGGTGAATAGAACTTTAGTGTGAGATTTTATTGAGTCTGGCAAGAAGTTGCTATGTTAATATTTGCTGTAGTTGTAGATGCTAGAAGCTCCAAATTCTGCTATCATCTTTGTTTTTGTCTCTTCTTTGGACTTTAAGTTTCTCTAAATTCTCTTCTGTAGGGAGTTTGTGTCTTGGAGGAATTTTAGCTGTGACCAATGACTACATTGGAGCCCTGTTTGTATACTTGTGGGGTATAAGCAAGCAGCAATATTAAGTCATCTTTAAGAAAAAAATGGAAGGACTTCCCTTTGGCAAATGCAGTAATACTTTCCCCTGTGAGAGAAAGGAAGATAGGGAACATGGTGACTCTGAAGGGCATACCTGAAGATTAGGGACTTGTCTTTTTCTGACTTCCATGAGGGAATTCCATTAGGGAATTTTGAAATAAACCCATCAGCTGTGACTAAGTGTTGAGCTTGGGCAAGAAGAAGACCAGATAGCCAATTAAGAAAGGGAGAATACACACTTTAGAGGAAAACATTTCAGGTTTGATGGGCAATGTTGCCTACTCATTTAAAGCTTGTCATGAATTTAAAATGGAGCAAGACAAGTTAGTGTGATATCCTCTCTACCCCAAAGTGTTCATCTGTTTGGATGTGAACTTGGAGTTGATAGACATTTGGTTTTATCAGTAACAGAGTTTTGCCAGGATTGTGTGCCAAAAGAAGGGGATGTAGGAGTAAAGGATATTTGCAAGGCAGTCATGACCATGGAACCAATGAGTTAAAAAAAAAAAATGCAGAATGAGAATTAGGACTGGGGATTTAGCTCAGTGGCATAAGCGCCTGCCTGGAAAGCGAAAGGTCATGAGTTCGATCTCTGGTATGGCAAAAAAAAAAAAAAAAAAGTTCTAAAAGTTTGGGCTGGGGATTTAGCTCAGCAGCATAAGCACCTGCCTTGCAAGCATGCGGTCGTGAGTTCAATCCCCGGAACCAATTTAAAAAAAATTTATAATAGCAGAATGAGGATTAGCAATGTATTGGGAAAATCACTGTAATCACTGTAGGTTCCTGTCTGGTCATCAGTTCAGACTGGGGAGGCTCACTTGAGATTTAGGCAGCCCAAAGAAAAGAGATGTGGAGTCACAGAAATGTCTGAACATTCCCTTTCTTAGCTGCGCAGCTTAGCTGTGCATTCCTGATAGTCCTTAGGTCCCTAATATGCTGGTCCAGCTATACATAGGAATTTACACAACAGTAGCTGTGTTCCTTAATTAGGCTTTGTTATATTAGTTATTTACACTGAGACTCACAAGGTATGCCTGTGCAAAAATCTTGCTGACTTGGACTTAATGTCCACTGGAAATCGCACCTTCATCCCAAACTATAGTGCAGCCATTTGGGCTTCATTTTTCCCTACAGTTCCATGGATTGAATGTCTAAGTTTGAAGACTGTTGGCAATAACTGTAGAGTAAGTGATAGGGAAGAGGGGAGGTGATAGAATGGAGATTCTTGTCTTGGGATTTGTGGTAGAACAGTTATTGGTGATGACAAGGTTCAGGATGTGGCCATGTGAGAGGGTGGCAGAGGAGGAAACAGATTCAGGTGAGAAAGTAAAGGTACTAATAAATCAATATTTCCAGCAGGTCTTTGAATGTGATGTTAGAGTCACTGACAGTGATGAAGGTACCAGGGATGGAAAAGAAAACCTTTGAGAGCTAGAAGTTGGAATTTTCAGGTGATGAAAAGATTTAAGTAGGAGGGAGAGGGACAACAGCAATGAGGATAGGTAGAAAGTGGCATAGCTAGATAGTCTTGAGTGTCACAATAGCAGGGATTTGCATACAAAGTAGAGAGGAAGTCATTTCAGGCAGCAAAGGAGAGCCAAGAGAATGCTTCCTTTCTTGGTGTTGAGATATATGGGGGTGTGGCAAACTGGATTGCAGTGGGTGTCCATACAGGAAGGAAGATTTCCATTAAGGTCACACAAGGTCAAAGTTCAGAGAGGACATAGAACAATTTAAGGGATGGGAAGAGGTTGTAGGAATATGGACAGGGCTGTGAGGTCCAGAGCAATATGGACAGCAGCATCTTAGAGGAGGATGGCTGGGTGGACCTGGATTTCCAGAAGCAATTGCAGTGACTTCGACTTCAGAACTGGGGTCAATCTTATCCTGTTATCTATTGAGCTTTCTGCTTGTCTCTCCTTGCCTAGTTTTTGGGATCTTTGTTTACCATAGGGAATGCAAGATATTTTTCTTCATAAGAAGTTTTGGTAGACTAATTTGTTTAGGTAGTGAACCTTTGTCAACTTAGAGAGGATTTTATTTATATATCTTAAGGTTACATTGGTATGGAGAAGTTAGCTTTACTGTTAAACTAGGAAGTAGGATGAAGGAAATAAGGATTAGTTGAGGATTTATGAATACTAGTTTTTGTGCTAAATAGCTGCTGCAATTTCACTGAAGACTAAGACTGATGTGTTGGAAAGACTGTGAGCATTGGCTTTAGTGCTGAATGAGAATTTTCAGTGTTTTGGCCAGCTGTACTACTTTGGGCAAATTTCCTGTGTTATTGTGTTTCAATTTTCTCATCTGTAGAGTAGGAATAATACTCCCCCATCCCCCTGTTATAGTTGCTCTCTAAGCTGCTCAGGTGATTGTAATGAGTAGGCAAGGCCAGGGACTACTGCTAAGTGTGGTATATTCCATTTTATATATGAGCAAGATTCAGAGGGATCAACTATGCTGCTCACGATCACATAGCCCATAAATGACATAGCCAGGATTGACAGCCAGTTCAGTGATCCTGTGATCCTTGCTTCATCCAATACATTGAGTTTCTGCCTTAATATAAGGGAAGCTAAAGGAAGCCCACCTTGGTGGGTCTGCCCAACCAACCTTAGACTACATGGGATGCAATGAAGGGATCAGGTGAGTTGAATCAGGTCAGTGATTTCCAAACTACCTGGGGAGAAGAGAGCCAGTAAATCCCCAGGGACTGCCCCAGGCCTTTCTGGATCAGAATTTCTGGAGCATGGTAACTAGGAATTTTTATATTTAGATTTTTCCTTCAGGTTATTCTGAGGCTGCTATTCTGGTTCAGGGCCCTGGGCCTACTTTTGGGAACCATTTGAACTCTTAATTGAAGTCCTAAAATGATCAGGCAATTTCATCCCAAACAGTTCCAGGGCCACCAAAATTGGCCTTCAGGGCTTGAATGCTAATGCCTTCCTTTAAGATTTTCTTTGGTGTACTACATGAAACAGACACGTGATCTGTCATTGGGCATTTGAACTTTGAGTATATAAAAAATGTCAAACTGGCAAACTCTGCTATAACAGAAAGAGTTATTTGTTCTTTAGAGCTGTTCCTGCTTCTTTCCCCTAGAGGTTTCTGCTCACTCAGTCAGATTAGAAGTATATAAACAAGCTTGTACTACTGAGCTAGCACACATCTTGTAAATTTTTTTCGGGAGTGCTTAACATTGATATGTCAAAAAAAAATCCATTGGTTTTAATGGTCTGAGGCAAACAATATGAATTTGATATAATATGAAGGAAAGGAAATGCAACAGAAATTCTTATTTGGTAGCATAAATATTCAGACCATATTATAGTCAGAGTTTGATTATTTCTCCTACATGACATTTTTTTGGCTAGGCTTTGAAGGTTGGACACTAAGCATAGCAGGCCTGATGTTTAAGGCTTTTAGCTGCATGTGATGATTTTTGTGACACTGTAGTGTAATTGTAGCTGTCTTCCTCTTGGATCTGCATCAGGATCACTAGAGGAGGTTGTTATATTGCCGGAGGTTCTCTTTCTGATGCCCAGAGTCAGCAAATCTGATGCAGTTGGCCTGGGAATTTCACTCCACCACACAGGGACCTAGAACAAGATAACAATCAGTTTCTACAGTCATCTTGTGCTAGGGTATTTCCATGACTTGTTCTATTCCCTCTTCATAAATAGCCCTGCATAGAGAAGCTTTGTATCTTCCAACTGAAGAGCTAGAAGTTTGCCATGGGTAAATGGTGGTGAACCTAAGTAAGGCACATGTCAAGGTCTTTCCTTCTTACTCTGCTCAGCACTGTGTTTTTCTGATGGATACTAGGACTTTTTCCAAAGGGGCTGATGATATCAAGAAAACAGCAGGCATCATACAACATGAGAGCTTTAAGTAAATTGTAGGTACAGTCTTGACTTTCAAAAGATTTGCTAATCAGTTTGTGTCTCAGACGTTCAATTGTTCTATTATTCACAAGGTCTCCCCTTCTTTTCTATCGTTCCTACATAGTCCTTCTTACTTAGATTACTCTTGAATTCCAGAGGTGGATTCCTGAGTTCAGGGCTGGACCTTATCAATAAACCCTGGAAAATCTTTGTGTGTGATTCCATCCCTAAGTCTTGGACTACTGTGCAGTTTACATGATGTTATCCAGCTGAACATTGAAAAGTCCCTAGAATCTAAGGTTGAGCTGTGGTGTATCTTTGTGTGTGATAGTTAAGTTCAACTATCAACCTGACTGGATTAAGAGACTCCTGGGAATGTGATTAGATCATAGGGGGGCTATACTTATCTCAGTGCATTAATCTACTAATGTTTATAGCTGACTATGCTTTTGGGAGGTGGGGCTCAGTTGGAGGAGGTGGGTCACTGGGGATGTTTCCTGTCTCTCCTTGGTGGTCTCCTGTGTTTTGCTTTCTGGCTATGGTGAACTAAGCATCCCTGTTTCATCATGCCCTTCTGCCATGATATTTCTGATTGGAGCCAATGAACCATGAACTGAAACCTTTGGAAATGTGAGCCAAATAAACTCCCCTCCTTTAAATTGTAAGCCAAATAAACCACTCCTCCTTTAAATTGTAGGCCTTGGTTATTTTTGTTCTCACAAGGAGGAAAACTGACTAATACATGGTAGAATCTTATCAGTTCTATCATTCATTCAAGATATTTGGATGCTTTCTCTGTGCCAGGCTCTGTTCTAGGTGCCAGAGATAGAGGGATGAACCCAATGGAGAAACCACCTGCCCATGCAGAACTTTCTGGAACAGAAAATCCCTGACCATAAATACACTGCATGTCCTAAAGGCAGGTGTCTGTGAATGCTTATCATCTCACTCTCTGCATTTGGGCCATTTTCTATTTAAATTCTTTGAGATCAGATCATTTTTTTTTGTCCTCTTGGACAACTAGCATAGCTGAACCACTTCTGAGGCTTCAGATGTCCATGACTGATTGTATGCTATCCCCCAGGCTGGCATGGAACACTCTGTCTTCCCTCAAGTCCTGGCCTCTTTCTGCTTCTGTATCAGTTGTTACCTCCTCCTATTCTGGACCATCAGAATTGAGCACTTGCACATTTCCATTTTCTGCTTTGTGGACACATCTGCCGCCCCTCCTGAGCTCTGAACTTCTTAAGGTGAGCTTCTGCATCACCTTGTCTGCGTATTCCCAGACCCAAAAGCACACTGTATTTGCCCAAAGAAAACAGGTTGAGTCCCTGGAACCTAAAGGTGAGCAGTGGTGCAGCATGAATTGCTTTATGTAGAGGGATGCTGAGTCAGACAGGGACGTGTTCTGCCTCAGCATTTTTGTGATTCTTTGAGAAGTTTAGCACGAGCATAGACCTGGATGGAGAAAGAGGGCTAGCATTTAGGCAGTAAGGATAAAAGACAGCAGGCATGGATGTTCTGGCTGGTAGTTTCTTTGAAGGAAAGTTAGAAATTTGAAGTTTTATGGTTCTAGCTCAAATCTAGGATGACTCTAAGGAGGCTGTTTTTTTATTGCTAATGTGCAGCTGAGGTCCAGAGAAAGTATGGCTTGATTTGGTTTCCTAGATAGTTGCAGAGCAGGGGGAGTCTGGTCATCTAATCCAGAAGGCTTTTCTACTATGCTGGGACTGTCATTTATGACAGGTAAAAGAAACAGAGGCTCAAAGAAGTGACGTAATATGCTCTAGATCACAAAGCTGTTAAGTTTAGAGCCTGGATTCAGATGTCAGTCTGTGTGATGACAGAGATCACTTTGAAAATACAAAGTTCTATTGTCTCTTCTAGGAGAATGTGGAATGTAGGTTCTTAGTACATTTTTACTTCTTTTACTAACTGTGAGTCATTATAGAAAAATAATATTATTAAAATGGGTTCCTTTTTGAAGAAATCAAGAGACATGGTAGCCGCTGTTGATTTCCTAATGTCTTTTTCTGAAATCCTGTGTTATTTGCATGGTTTTACTCTGTTCTACTTTTTTCTGTTTTGTTTTATTTTATTCTCTTTAAAATAAAAAAATGCATTGTTTCCATTGAAGTACAGTTATATTTTTCAGAAAAATATTTATATTCTTCAAATATTATAATAAAAGTCACTGGATTATTTACTGAGTATATATACATATTATATATACACAAAACAAAAAGATTTCTGCTTTTCTCTGCAATTGGGTTTTATTTTATTTTTTAGAAGAAATGTAAGAAATATTTTGTAGTATACTGTAATGAATGAAAATCTGGATCTTTAATTTCATGAGCATTATAGTCAGTGAATGTAATTAGGAAATTCTAACCTATACAGGTTTCACATTCAGTTCTTGCTAACGTTTGTTGACATACCAGCTAGAAGGTAGTTATATTACTGTCTTAGAACCATTCTTTCTAGACACAGAAAAATTAAATGGCTCATCTGAGTTTCAAAAGAAGTTGATAGAGGAACCAAAAATAAAAGCTTTTTTTTAGTGAATACTAGACTCACTAAAATTCTTAACATAGACTATCTGCATTCACTTAGCAGTTTCCAGTCCAGTCCTGGAACATCAGCCTGTTTTAACTCACAGAAAAGCTTCTGTTGGTGGGAGAGGATAGCTGGGAAAGACATGAAAAGGTCTAAGACATTAGTTTGTAGGTCATTTCCAGCCTTGCTGTTACAACAGTTTTCTAGGTGAAAGAAAATATGCTCATTAAAGTGAAAGTGTTCATTTTAAAATAAAGCAATGGAAACCCAAAAGTGCTCTGTTACATAGATAAATGAGCATACCTAAATAGACTAAATTTTTGTTTTTCATGCTTGCTCTGTCATATTCTATATTAGGGCAGTAGGCAACTGAATAATTGTTTAGAAATAAAATTGTGTTGTTCGTTTAACTTTAAAAACCACTGATTAGAATAACGATGTTTCCATGTAGTACTCTATTCACAGAATACTGATGTTACAGAGAGAATAGAATGATTCTCTTTATCTCTTCATGTAATCTAATTTTAAAATAATTCTAATTCATAAATGATGAATGCCAGCACATCATTCAAACATGACAGTTTGAACAATTACATTCTTAGCATAAATTACAAATTCCTGTCTCTTCCTCAACTTCCAACCAAATTTGCTTTTATGGAATAACTTTTGTACTAACTTATTTTATTATAGAATATTTCTTGAGTTTTTATTTTGATTTGAATGGCTTTTTTTGGTTAAATGTGGTATTGATAGAAGTTTCTTTGATGAAAGCCTGGAAATTTCTTGCACATAACACAGCCTGGCTCTTCGATTAGTGATTACATTTGTAAAGGACTTCTATGGCTTTATAGTATACTTTCTCACTCATCTTATTTGACCCTTACTTGTGTGGTACTCTGTAGAATTCATATTTTACTGATGAGAGTAAATGTAGGGGAAGGTGTTTTGGCATAGATCTGAGCATCTAGCAGATGTTCAGTATGTTCATTTGAAAGGGAAATTAAAAAAGAGAACCCAACAGGTTATTTAACTTTCTCAAGGTCACTCAGAAAGTATAATGTGACACCAAGAATTGAACTTGCCTCATTACTCAGAAATTCTCTCTGCCTGCCATTATCTCACTTATATCTTTTCAGGCTTTAAAAAGGCCAAATTGAATACATTCACTTTTTTTAATTGAGGTGAAGTGCACCTAAGATAAAATTAACCATTTTCAAGTATACAACTCATTGGTGTCTAACACATTCATAATATTCTACTACCCTCACCGCCGTCTAGTTCCAAAATGTTTTCATCATCCCTGAAAGAGATCTCGTATCTGTTAAGCAGTTATCCCATTACCTCTGCCCCTAACTCTTGGCAACTACCAATCGGTTTGTCTTTATCTGTTTACCTGTAAATATACTCACAGTGTATGAATTTTTCCATCTAGCTCATTCACTTAGTGTGTTTTCAAGATTAATTCACAAAGGATTTACTAGAATTTCATTTCTTTTTATAGATGAATAATATTCCACTGTATGAATATATGTTTTATTTATTCATTCTTTTCTTGAAGGACATCTAGGTTGTTTGTACCTTATTGTTACTATGAATAATGACATGAACATTCAAGTACAAGTATTTGAATATTCCTTTTCTTATTTTTGTACTATGTACTAAGTAGAATTGCTAGGTAATTCTGTATTTAAATTTTGAGGACCTAAACTGCATTTCATGGTAACAGACCATTTTACATTCTTACCAGCAGTGTTCAAGGGTTATCATTTCCCCATGTCCTTGCCAATCCTTGTTAGATGAATGTTTATTTTATTGGGTATGAAGTAGTGTTTCATTGTGGTCTCAATTTGAAATTTTGTAAATAAGTACTTATGTTTTAAGGCATAGAATTAATCAGAAAATGAGTTTTGATAAGACAAAAATCAACATCAAAATGATTGACTTCATCGTATTCAGGAGATATTTCATATTGGCCACTATTCAGCCAGGCATGATGGTACATCTTTTTAATCCCCACTGGTTAGAAGGCTGAGGTAGGAGGGTCATAAATTTGAGGCCAGCCCAAGAGCTTAGTAAGACCCTATCTCAAAATTTTTAAAAAAGGGCTGAAGCTATAGCTCAGCATTCTCTGGGTTACATCCCTAGTTACCTGTCCCTCCCCACAATCTGTATATCTAATATATAATCACTTTAGGGTACATTACATCAGACTGAAAGTAAAGAACTTTGGGATTAGGAAGGACATATGTGGATAATGAGGTCACGATCATCCCTTTACTTTAAAAAGTCTCTTAAATTTATGAGTATCATATTTTGTTTTCATGGCACCTACCAGCAATGCTTAGTTCTTTGCATTTTATATCTTTAAGAAATAATATAATACATTTGTGCCTTAATTTATTTTTACAGTGTGAAAGAAGACACTCAGGATGGCTCAGGGATCTGGGGATCAGCGAGCAGTGGGAACTACTGACCCAGAGGAGAGTTCTCCCAACATGATCGTCTACTGCAAAGTAAGACTGCTGGCTGGCACTGGGTAGGCTGCCGCTGTGTGTGCCTGTATCCTGGGGCAGGGTAAACAGATGGCTGACGGCAAGACAAATGTTTTCTGCCCAGACTGCCTTGATTGATAAATGAGTATTTTCTTCTCACATCCTCTGATTATCTAATGTTAAAATCCAAGGAAGTTATCATATTTGAAAACTTTCTGTTGAACACTTGAAAAGTTTCATGTCATTTAGTTTTTTTGTTTTGTTTTGTTTTTTTAACCCAAAAATTGCCTGAGCCATGCAGGTAGAGATATGTTCTTTGGTATAAAGTTTTTCATGGTATAAAGTAAGATTTATAAGTTGAAAGTTATGTACAAAATATGGGCTAGATGCTGTAAGACACATAAAGGTATGTCTCTATTAGATGTTTACTGTTGGCAGGAAACATAAGGTATACACAGATAATTGTGGTAGAATTTAAGTGTTAGTTTCCAAAACAGAAGTAGAGTATTCAATAATCTCAGAGGATGAGATGAATTCTCCTAGCAGTGAAGATCACAATGGGCTTGAGGAGGAGTGGTCTTTGGACTTGGTTTTAAAGGATGTGTAGGATTCCTTTGTAGGATAGCAAAGAGAAAGAAAATTTCAGGTAATGGGATCTGTTTAGCAAAGGCACAGAACTGGAGACTCTAAGCAGCAACCGGAACTTTGGTTTGGGGATAAGACAAGTTACAAAGAATAAATAGATAAAAGATTTTGGGAAGAACCAGATTTTAGAGAGTTGAATTATAGGCAGTTCAATCATGAAAAACCTGTGTGCTGAGAGTTGCTAAGTAAGTATCTCTTGGGATTGGAACCCATGCCACTGTGTGCTAAATGGATTGTTATCAAGATAGGGTTGAGGCTCTTGGGAGGATATTTCTGTTTTGTGGAAAACATAAGGAGACACTAGTCTAGCTGGGGCACTGCCCTTCAGAATTGAGAAGGACTGATGAGACTTGAAAACTGGCTGTGAATATAGAATTAGGAGGCAAATGGAAGATCAAAGATGACTAAATGTTTGTCCTAGGGTGCTAGAAAGAAATCTGTATTATTCAAATAGAAGGAGGACACATTTTAAGAGGAAGAAATATGGCACTGATTTATTCTTGTGCATGTTGAATTTGAGGAAATAACTGCTTCACATATTTGTGAAAATTTAGCCTAATGATGTCATGTATTAATAAGGAAATAACTTAAAGTTAATTCATTTCAATAAATATTTGTCTGTGGGTTCTGTACATTCTGCAACTCTTTTTTTTGATCTACATTAATCATATGGACAGTGTTGAAATACATAGTCCTGGATGGATATAATACAGTGAATTTTTTCTATTTTCTTCACAAAAATAGAATTCTCATTATTTTTTGAGTATGAAATTTGTAATTCTTTGCTTTGCAAGGGGATAACCCTTCTATCATAGAGATCCTTATTAAATTATAAAGAAAAAATAGATTAATGGAGTTAAGCAATTAGGGAAGCATACATAATAATAGAAATGTATTTTATTCATCATTATCTTCTTCATCCCAAGATGGGAGATTCTGTGCCAGGCTAGCAGAAACATGGGCTTTGGAGTCAGGCCTGGGTTAAAATTCTAACTATACTACATCCTAGCAATGTGACCTTATGTTATTTATTTAACTTCTATGAACTTAACTATAAAAAGAAAAGAGAAAAAAGCCCAGGGCAGTAGGTTGCTATAAAGGTCCATTTAGATGAAGTGAATGAGGCATCCTATATCCCACTTGGCCCATAATATGGTCCATAATGAAAAAGTTCTTTTTCTTTTGTTGTTAGGTCTTACAGAGAAAGTGACATTTGAAGAAGAAAATAATTATATGTTAATGTTGGTTCTGTTAATAAGTCAACCAAAGTGCACTTACATGAGTTACCTCATTAAGCACAAGAAAACAATATACATATTTTTATATTATTCAAGGAGTTACAAATCCAAGGATTGTTAAAGGTTAATAGGAAATATAAAGGTCGAGCAATCCAAACACCTTTCTATTAGAATGTTTGGTATGATGTTGAAAGGAAAATGCTTTCTTTTCACAATTTATGATTTTTACTTTTTGGGTAATAGGTACCTCTTTTTTTTTTAAATTTAGGAATGTACTTCTCAATTGCTATAATTATTTGAAGAAATGACTGAAATATATAATTTGCTTCCTAATGACACATTTGTGTAGGAGTTATATATGTTTATGTTATTGGCTATATTAATTGCTATAAAAACAATTAATTGAATATGTTCAATGTATTAGAAGAAATAATATACATTGATTATAGGTGGGCCCCTGCCTGGGAACCATTTGAAATCTAGTTATACTATGGTTATGTTCAAACCGTGGATATTCACAGATTTTCCTGCTTCCTGTTTGGCTATGACCAAGAAATTACCTGCTGTAGGATGTTACCCTCAAAATATAAGTAAAGAGCAAATCTTGAAAGCAAGGAAAATTGTAAGCATTTTCTATGGACGGCCTTTTGTGTGATCATTTATTCAATGTTGTAGCCACAAAATTAAATGTTGGCTTGCATATCTATAACTAAAATTTACATATTAAAAATTTGTGTTTTCATTTTTGTTTTATTGTTTTATTTATTTATTGTATCAGGGTCGAACACACGACCTTGCGCTTGCAAGGCAGGTGCTTATGCCGCTGAGCTAAATCCCTGGCTGTGTGTTTTCATTTTTGTTGTCTTTCTCTTGTTACAGAAATTTTCAGGTGTGAAATATTTGCTTGGGCTTTGTTGTATTGACACAGATACTAATATTTTAAAAGCTAGATCTAGAAAAATGGAGTGTTTGGGTAAACTTCTGAATCATAAGAGGGGTGATTATGTTCCTAATGTTGAGACTGTTGTATTTCTTATTTTCATTTGGCACATAATAGTTGTACAGATGTATGAGACGGAATATGATGTTTTGATATGTGTACACATTGTGGGATGATCAAATCAGCAATTAGCATATCTTTCATCTCAAATATTTATTTGTGGAAAAACATTCAAACTCCTTACTTGTAGCTCTTTTGAAATATATAAGACATTATTGTTAACTGTGGTTGTTTTGACTTTGAAATGCTATGCAGTATGGCAACCTGAGATATGAGTAATGATGGGTGGGTTTTGTTAGCCCATACCTTTCAGAACACTCCTCATTTTCTTTTCATGTTTTAATGTCATTAACTGTGAGAAGTAGTACTTTCCTGAGGCATGATTTATTTATTGACTTGAACAGACTTTCTAATTTAGTTTTTCATCCTTCATATTCACATTTTGGATTAGAGGTATGTATGAAAAATGTATGGGCCATATTAAAGATCTATTTAAAAGAAAACCTTAAGTATTCATTGGGACACACAAACCTGTTCACCTTTTTTTATATTCCTGGGTCCCTAGGGTCCCTAGGGTCCCAGGTCCTTGACTTACCTGATGGAGTGATGATATTGGAATCTAGCTATGTATCATATCATTTAGGAATGCTTCATAAAAATACCTCAAAGGACCTCCTTCCTCCAAGCATTTTTATTTAATAGGTCTGAAAAGATTCCTAGGAATCTCAGGGGAATTTGGCACCTGACTAAATTTGAAAAACACCTATTTGGTGTCTTTCAGTGTCCAGGTATAGTATGTATTGCAAAGTCATGGAAAAGGTGGTGTTTTGAATTGGATTTTTATTTCTTGATTATTTATAGATCTCTCAAGGTGTATAAGAATGAAGTTCTGGTCATAGTATTAGAATATTGGTAACTTCATAGATTTTCTAGTCAAGATGCTTATTTTATAGATGAAAAACTAAAAGTATAGAGAGGATGAATAGCTTATAGTTTCCCATCAATTTCCCAGTGAGCCTGATTACCCTGGTCATTGTTGTTTCTAGAAGTCACTGGTACCACCATGATATTAACCACAGACTACTGTTACCACATTGGTGGAACTCAACAGCCATGGCTAAGTTAAATAACCCAAAATACTACGTGGGTGACTTTCATGCTTATTGTTAAATTAACTTCTTACATTTGTCATGCTAAAGTTTCATTTTACGCACTGTGCTCTTGGTTTTCAGGTAAAGATTTCTAAAATATTTACTTTTACAGCTACAATTTTTTAAAAAAAATAACAGTAGATTGCTTTCTGATTTTATTTGGCTGTGCAATGAAAATTCTAGTTTAGCTTGATCTTGTCTTGGGTTAAAAGGCAGTACACGGTGATGGGATAATCCAAGTAGGGAGCTGGGTGTTCTGAGTAGCTGGACTCGGCTTTGGTTCTTACTGCTTTGGTTCTGTGGATGGGGAACTTTTACCTTCATTAATGTGTTTCCTATTTTCTCTTTCTCTTTCCTTTTTTCCCCCTCCTACCTAATTAAATGCTTTTAGCACAGAAGTAAGTATTAAAAGGAAAAATAAAATAAGAACTATATATCTACCACTAGCTTAATAAATAAAACATTATTTTGGCTTCATTTTCTTTTTTTTTGGAAAGTGAGGAAATAATATGCAAATACCTTTCTGCAGTGATTTCAAAGTTTCATTATGTAAATATTTAGTATTTCAGAAATTAATGCCTGATATTGGAACAATGCTGTGAAATTATATGCATGTTTAAAGGTCTTTGGAATCTTACTGGAAATATTTTAGTCAGGTAACCTAAATTAGATTAAGGTTAAACAAAATCTATAGTAAAGCATTAGAAGAAAAAAATTTAATTGTAATGATTTGACACTGAACATTGAATGTTAGATATTTTGTTTTCAGTGACTTAGTTCTTTGGCTGGTAATACATGAAATTTGTCAAATATTTTACAGTTATTATAATTGTATGTTATATACATAGGAGGAAATTTATTTAAGTAGCAGCATTGTATATTGTAATATAATAATGTTATGGGCAAATTATGGGTTTAGAGAAGTAGAAAAACTCTACATATTTGTATATCAAGGAGTAGCTACACAACTTTGTAGTTGATTGCTTCCCTTACCTGCTAATTTCCAGTTCACTCTTCCTGCTGGAACTTGAATCTAGCCTTTCTGTTGCTGCACTACCACAAGGTTACTTGTTCTAATGATTGAGGACCCTTGAAGTTCTAGGAAAAAGCGAGTCCTGGCATATGCATTTCTGGAAAGTAAATATGGTGCTATTTTAGTTTCATATGCAGTGGAATGCAGCAAGAGGGGAAAGTATAGCCTGGAAGAGGCAGGGATATAGGGGAAGATAGAGTTTTCTTAAAATCCAGAGAAGTAAGTGATAGAAACCAACACAACTAACCATCTGGAAAACCAGAAGCCCTGGTGACCAAAGCATAATGAGGATTGCAAACCACTGAACCAGTATGGATTGTCACTTGTTGCCAAACACTGTTAGGTTCTAGGAATGCAAGGATGAAGCCTGAGTCCTGAATGGGCCCATAATCCAACTGGGGAGGGGTGGTACCTAGACAATTTCAGGGCTGGTAGAGACAAGCTGAGGAGTCTGGAAGGAGGTAGAATGATCAGGTAATTCATACCGGGAGTGAGGTGATGATATTATAGAGGATGTCCAGGGAGTTTGGCACCAGCCTTTATTTTTGAAAGATGAACAGGACTTAACCTGGTAGAGAAGGGGAGAAGGACTGTAGGAGGTAGAAGGGCTAGCACATGGAAAGGGGAAGGATTGTAATGTTGTACTGCATACTGAATGCTGGAAACTTTTAAGTGGTCATTTTCATGAATCCAGAGTTCTGTGAAGAAGGGCTGAGTAATAAAACTAGGTAGGTAGATTAGGGCCAGATCATGAAAGACCTAATATATCATGCCGTGAAAATTTAACATTTCTTTGCTATCTTCCCTTTCTGCTTCCAGACCCTCAACATGCTGTTTTTTATTCCTAAAGACTAAGCCATGTGAATGACATTTACTGGGCTCTTGTGACCTCTGGTTTCCAGTTCAGTGGTGAATAGAAATCTGGAGAGAAATGGGATGTAATGAAAACATCCAAGTCAGGGTTCTGACTTCCTTTGGCTGTCTCTCTGAAAAGTCTTTCACTGACTCTGTCCTTTCACTGAAGGTTATTAACCCTCTCAAGGCAGACTCGTCTTTTCTAGGTCTTGAAACCTTTCCTTTTCCTCTCCTCAGCCTTTGGCCTTTGTGGTGGTTTCAGTTTGTGTCAGCTTGTAATAAATTACCTCAAAACTCAGTGGCTTAAACAGATCACTTATTATATATATTGGTCAGCTGTTCCTTGCTGTGACTGAAATACCTGGCACAAACAATTTCAAGGAGAAAATGTCTTTTGGCTTACTATTGCAGAGAGTTCAGTCTATAGTTGGCAGTCTGACTCCAAGGAAGAAACACCATGGTGGAATAGCATGGCAGAGTAAAGCTGTTTATTACATAGCAGCTAGGAAGCAGAGTAAAGGGTAAAAAACAAAGTAGAAGGGACTAGGGACAGGATATACACTTGAAAGTAATACACCCAGTTACCTGCCTCAACAAATTAGGTCTCACCTACCAGTGAGCCCATTTAACTATAAACTCATCAATCCAGTGATGATGTTAACCTCTCTAGGGCTCACTTTTGAACATTTCTGCATTGAACATTGAGTCTTCAGTATACGGGTCTTTTGCCAACATTTCATATGCAACCCATCACATTATGTTACAGCTTCTGTGGGTTAGCAATACAGGTTCAGATTAGTTAGCTTTTCTAGATTAGTGTTTCTCAAAGAGTTGTAATCAAGATGTTGGCTAGGATCACAATTTTCATGTGAAGTTTCCACTTCCATGTTCAATGATGAGGGCATTGGCTGGATTCAGTTCCGTAAGTGCTGTTACAGTGGTGACCTCAGTTTCACACAGCTGATGGCCAGAGGCCACTCATCTGTTCCTTGCCAGGTGTGTTTCTGCATAGAGCAGCTTGCTTTGAAAGATAAGCAGAAGCCAAGTAGGAGTATGGGTAATAGAAGATTCTGAACCTTTTATAAACAATCTCAGATATCATGGCCCATGTCTTTTGTTAGAAATGGGTTACTAAGTCCATCGCTCACCCAAGGGAAAGAGTTAACGAAACAGCATGAAAACTAGAATTCATTGCATTTGGGAAATGATTGTATGCCATAGTGAAATCCACTTACTACTAGTTCTTTCACTGCACAGGAGTTTCCTAGTGTTCCTTTGTGGTCCCTTTGTATCCTGCTACTTCTTTATATTTGGTCATGTTGGAAATAAATCTTCCCTGAGTTGTCTTGTCTTATGATTGGCCATCTATTTACTGATATCACTTAACACACACAAGATTATTCCACAAGCAAAGGAAACCATCAAAACCCCATTTTTCTTCGTAAGGAAAATTCCTCATGAAAGAATGTGAAGAGAAAATAAATGTTCAATGTGTAGGATGGACTTTGGAGCAGAGAAGTCAGTGTGAAGGCCTAGTACATGGAGGATGTTCAGTATGGAAAGAAGGTGACAATGGCATAACAGTTTGGAAATTTTACAAGAATTTGGATGAGGACAAATGATGTCCCCATAAGTAGCAGTGGTAATATAGATGAGGGGATATGTCTGAGAGATGTTTAGGATGTAGAAACAGTAGAGACTGATGAAATGTAGAGAGGATTTGAGGGTAAGTAGGAGGAATAACAAGAAGTCTTTTCAATAGGTTATACTTGGGAGAACTTAGAAAGTCTCTTGAGAGAAAGTTTTGAACCAAAAACCTGTAGAACTGGATTGCCTGGCTCTCTCCTCCCTTAATATAGGTGTGTTAAGAGCATCATGAAAAGAATATGTATCTGGACCAAAATATTCTGGCTGAATATTCTGGCTGCACCATTAGCTCATGGTTGCCTATGCATAAATTGCTTCTACTTTTTGTTAAATCTGTCATTTGCAAAATGAGAGTTTAGCTAGGCTACACAATCTCAAAAATACTATCCAATTCTAACACTTGAGGGCATTTATAATAAAGAATAAAGAAAGCTGCATAATGTTATCTATTTATTCTTTCACAGCCTCTTTCGCTTTCTTTTTTATTTTCTTTACAATGTTAACACAGACAAAACTTTAAAAATAGGTAAGTTGAATATTTAAAACAAATGCATTTTTGGGTCTTCAACATTTAGGACTATTTTATATCACTCTGTTTAAAAAAAACATTAAATTAGATTCCTAAGGACTAACTTCAGAGAGTGTTTGAGGTAACTAACTTCATTGTCCAGACTGCATTTTAAGATTCCGTTCATTACCTTGCTTTTTTGCCCTGTTTTTCTTTTTCTGCCAGGACCACACTTGCTGGAAGAATAGCTTTCCATCATATTATCTTGGTAGGCAGGAGATAGGCGTATAGGGAAGTCCCAGACCAGTGGAACTGCTGTCCATAGATGAAAGGGATGGTATTTTTAGTGTGGGAAATAGCTCAGTGTGGTTTAATGTGATGTTTCTACAAGTATAACTTTCTGATTTGAAAAGCCTTTGGTATGTTTAAGGCTTCATTTCATCTTTCCATTTTTTTCCTCCTCATTTCATTTCAAAGAGTCCAAGAGTTTGCATTTTGGCAGACAGTTTATTTTGCCATCAACACTCCTGTGCAGTGTTCTTAAGCTGTGGGGAACTTGAATGGCCATGAATTCCCTATTGGCATGAGTTTGAATAAGACAAATTAAAAAAGCTAATAGAAAACTGTGAAAAGGAAAATAAGTTTTAAAATAATGGGAGATTTTAAAAGATTCTGTTAGCTTGCTAATACAAATCAAAACAGAAGATGGACCAATCTTTTCAGCGCGTGTCTCAATTCTCAAAAAGGTATTCTAGAGAGGGAATAGAAAATGTAAGTAAAGATATAGATGTAGACATATGTGTATCCCAAAAGAATATTGGTAGGTCTGTGGTAAATAATAGCTAAACTTTAGAAGTGAATCAGTTAAGTAATTGTAGGGAGATAGGATTCCTTTTTGGGGTGATGCTACAATTAGTTTACTTAATGCTTAACATGGTGGACCTAATAAATGAGAAGAAGATGGCTACTGATATTCTGGGATATGGTCAAAATAAACATTCTTTATTTAAAAAATTAAGCTTTTATCACTTTAAAATAAAATTTTGTTTTATTTTTTATAAATATGATGGTTACATAGATTTTCTTAGAAATTATCCTTTCCAATTGTCTATTATTTTCTGGGATCACTTTTCGTTTGGTCTGAAGAACTATGTCGTTTTTTTTTTTTTAGGTGCAGATATTTGGAAGACACATTCTCTCATTTTTTGTCTAAAATACCTATGTTTTATCTTTATTTTTGAAGGTTTTTTTTCTAGATATAGAATTCTAGCCTGTCAATTATTTCTTTCTGTACTTTGATAACTCATTGTCTCTTGGCTTCTATTGTTTCTGTAGGTAAGTTAGCTGTAAGTTTTATTACTGTTTTTTTGAATATAATCTATTTTTTCTTTTGGGTTCTTTTAAGATTTCTCACATTTTTACTTTAGCAGTGTTGCAGAGAATTATGCTTTTCTTTATTAATTATATTATAGAACTTTTTATTTGATTGGTGTTTGAAAATTAGCTGCTAACTCTTAAAATATTGTTTTTTCTTAATTTTCTTTTTTCTTTTTCTTGGGACTGTTAGCATGTTCTGACATCTCTCTTCTCGTTTTCAAATGTTAAGCAGTTTGTTTTGTCACTTAACTCATTAAACATATTAGTCATGATTATTTTAAAGTCTATATCTGTCTGATTTCTAAATGTTTGTTACCTGTTAGATTATTTCTATTGTCCTTTACTTTATTCATATTTCTAATTATTTTTTAGTTCTGGACTGTGTCTATACAATGAACATTAGAAATAGTTTAGTAAAATGTCAGTTCATTAAAATAAGGGAAGATTAATCGTATATTATTTGCAGCTGATCGTTAGTATTAGTACTAGTATATTTCTAGCTAACTTCTCTTTGTAAGATGTCTTCTAGTTCCAACCAGTAAGCTCATTGTGTCTCCTTTCCTTGGTGGCCTCTGACCTCCAAATTTTTGTTTCTTAGCTTCCCTAGGATTTCTGAAGTCTCTATTCAATTTCCTAGTTATGCCTTCTGCTTAAGGACTTGGCAGTGCCCTTCAGAGGAAAAAGAAGTTCCAATTACTGGGCTTCCTTCTTAGCTTTCTTCTTTCAGGTCATGGCCTCACAAATTCTTACTTCCTTGGTAACTCTCCAAGGCCCTCAGAAATGTTTAGCAAAATATTTTTCAGCCATTCTTGCTCTCAGCAGGAGAGTTGTTCTCAGACATTAGTTAGCTATTGCCAGTAGTAGATCCCAAGTACATTAGCTTTGAAAGAGCATGAACCTGTTTCTTATAACCTCAATTTGATCTTAATACATCTGAGAAAAATGTTTCTTGCTTTTTTTATTGGTGGTGATGAAGGAGATGAAAAAGGGTAAGAGAAGATTTTAGTAAATTTAGGAAGTAGAACTGACGTGCGATTAATTTGAGATGGAGAATGAAAGATGGGTTCAGGGCTAGAGGCCAGTGTTTGGGGCTCTATGGCTCATGGTGCCTGTTACTATGGCAGGTAGCAGGATGACCTTCAAGCATGGTGTCATAATGTCATAGTAACAGAATGGCATATATCCACTCCAACCTAGTTCTGTAAAACTCTGCAAAGAGCTAATATATCTATAAAAACAACATTAATGGGAAATGGACCTGAAAGATACTTTTTCCGGAAGGCATCTTACAGATGCAGAGAAGTCTTTCATCTAGAAAACAGTCAGGAAGTAGCTTCTATCTCTCTGGCAATATGACATTTCTGGACAGTTTTTGTTAGTTTTCTGGAGTGCCATAAAAAAATCACCACAAATTGGATCAAAACAATAGAAATTAATTCTCCCAGTTCTGGAGCCTAGAAGTTTGGGGTCAAGGTGTTGGCGGGGCCATTCTTCTTTTGAAGTTTCTAGATAAGAAGCTTCTTTCTACCTTTTTGTAGTTGCTAGAAATCCATGGTGTTCCTTGGCTTACAGATTCTTTCCTTGTTCAGATCTTTTCCTCCCAATCCTGTGTTTACCACTGTGTCTTTACCGAGGCTTCTTAAAACACCAGTCATTGGATTTACCCCCCACTGCCCCAAATTCAGGATAAGCTCATATTATGAAGATCCATTTCTACATAAAATCACATATGTCCCAGGGGATAGGACTTCTACATACCTTTCTTGGAGAATACAGTTCAGCCCACAATAATATGTAGCCTATCTCTGATTGAAGGTTAGTGCTCTTTGCAAATATTGAATCAATAAATAGTGTTTTTATTAAACTTTTGATATGGCAAAACACTAAAGTTGTGCTAGACAACCTTAACAATCTAGTTGAGGAGACCAAATGTGGTAAAGGATTACAGAAAAAATAAACATCTATGAGCTACCTACCTTGTACCAGATATGGTGGTGGGTGCTGTACACAAATTGACTCGTATAACAAGAATAGCTTGTTACATTGGTGTGTCTCCCACTTTACAGGCAAGGAAACTGAGGGTCAGGAGTGAATGATTGGTATTAAGTAATGGTGTCACAATTTGAATTGAAGTTTGCATTATTCTAATGCCTGCAGGTTTTTTCTTTTTTGGAAGAAATTGGATTTTTTAGAAAACAATCTAAAAGATGTTTGTATTTAATTATTAATTAAAATGTTGATGTGGCTAAGGCATAAAGGAAGAAATGTGATGAGAAGTGCATCTTTTGCAAAGAGTACACTTTGGCCTGGTAGCAAAAAACCAAGAAATGAGTCCAGGTAAAGGAAGCTGTGTGAACAGAAGTGTGGTACATTATGATACAGTATATTGTATGATGCACTTGATTCTTGAGTTCTGATGGGCCAAGTCAAGAAGCATCTGTCTTGATGGCGTTATCTATATTGAGATGTGTGAGTCCCCATTTAAAGTGGAAAATATAAATTGAAAATGAACTTGCTTTATCCACCCTACCAATGGATATCCTAGCTTAGCAACACAGCACAGTGTAGTATCACATGTTTCTTCTCATGATCAGAAGGCTGATGAGGAAATGATCAGAATTCAAAACACAACCTATGGCTTCTGCTGAATGCATCTCTATTGTGCCACAGAATAGATTTAAAAAATCCTAAATCAGAATTCAAAACACAACCTATGGCTTCTGCTGAATGCATCTCTATTGTGCCACAGAATAGATTTTAAAAATCCTAAATCAAATCATTGTTAAGTTGAGGACTATCTCTACTATATGTAGAAGATGCATATAACACCATTAGGACCTCATTATTCATATAAGGATCCAGAAGCAAGGAAACATATACATTTTTAATTTTTAAACTCATATGGTAAGATATTAGATAATCTGAGCTTTCTGCCAACTGATTTTCTTTGAAACAGTTATTTTCCATTTAAAAAGTATTAGCTCAGTTTCAAAAGAAAGCATAAAGTGGACAAAAACTCATGTATTTTTTCCACACAAATATGTCTAAAGTTAACATTTTGGTCAGTTACAACCCAGTCTTTTAATTTATATCCATAATATGTATTAGCCTAGTGAGTAATTATAGTATATGCATACTTCCTACACTTTCTTAACATTTTCATCCTCATTGTTAATCTCTGCTATCTTATATCATCATCATCATAGTTTTAAAGATTGCCTGTTACTCTAAGTGGATCACAAGCCATAATTCAATTATTTAGTTTCTTGTTTGTTATTAGTAGCAATATGCAAAGTTCTTAGATTAAAAGGCATGATCTTTGCAATGACTCCTAGTCTATCTTGTTTTCTGGAACATTAGTATTATTTTCTACATGCGTGGCCAGGGCTTCCCTGGGCTGTGATACAACTTCTGTGCCATTGAAATACAGGAAGCAGGTGAAGGGATTCCTAACAGTTAGAACCAGTGTCTTTCTTACTCTTGACCTCTACACCATGTTCTCAGCCTGGTGTCTGGCCAACTTTGCTGTAGCACCATCCTTATCCTGAGAGCATCGCTGGTGCCAGGGTTTTCAAAGATTTTCAGTTTGGAACCTTTCCAAGTCATTTGCTATTTTATCCTCTATTTGTTTTTCTTAAGCAATTAACTAAATAAGAATAACATTTCAACCTCTTTCTACTCTCCATAGCATTTTTTCCAGCCTATACCACCTCTGCCTGCAATTTAACCATGGGGTTGCTTCTTATATTTTAAAGCTAAATACAAAAGCACAGTTCTGAGAAGCAGCCAAGTTCTGCAGCCAAGTTTGAAGAATAAAACTTTAAAACAGCTCTTCTGTCACATACTTGAGAGGGGAGGCAGGCTTTGCTATAAATAAAGTCACATTCCATTTCCATCTCATCCTTTGCAGTCCTCTTGGGTAATGCTTTTTTGTATATGACTACAGTGTTCTCTAACTGCCCACTCACCCCTGTCAACCTCCCATTTTACACTTCATTTTATTTAAATGTTAGTAATTTTGAGGGAGGAGACCCTGCATAAAAGAAGGGTAGAATCCTGCATCTTCCTTCAGGATTAGGTGTAGTGAGTTCCAGTGACTGATGTATTAGAAGCAATGCTTTCTCATCTGTAATGTTTTCAGCAGCTGAATGTAGTGTATTAGTTTCTTACTGCTGCTATAACAAACTGTCACAAACAAACAAAAAAAATGTTCCCTTATAGTTCTGTATGTCAGAAGTCTAAAATGATTGGGCAGCACTGCATGGTCTCTGGAGATGCAAGGGGAAGAGTCAGTTCTTTTCCTTTCCAGCTTCTAGAGGCTGACTGCATTCACAACACATGACCACATGTTAGTCCCTGCTGTGTGTCTAGAAGCACATCTCCCCTGATGCTAACCCTTCTCCTTTCCTCCTATGGAACCTCTCTGATTGCATGGAGCCCTTCTGCCTATGCCAGGACTGCCTCTCCACCTCAAAATCCTCAGTTTAATCACATCTGCAAAATCCCTTTTGCCATATAAGGTAACATATTTACAGATTTCAAGGATCAGGATATGGACATCTTTGGAGGGCCTTTATTCTACCCATTGCACTGTCTTAGGAAAAGAAAGAAAAATAATTTTGGCATGTTTTCTCTTTTTCAGAGTTAGGGAGGGAATACTCAATGGTTTCCCTTCCTATATTTGTCATGCAGGTAGGCAGCAATCTGTGTCCAATATATTTGTTTGTATCAGTTAAAGTCAGAGAACAAAGAAGAGGAGAGAGAGTTTCAGAGGCTAGCAGTCAGAATGAGAGGGAGTCTTAATTATAGACCTTATGCCATGGTCACTGGGTACCAAGGTGATGCCTTACTCAAAAGAACACATGCCAAGAAAAGAAATGACCAAGCCAATGTCTTCACAATGAATAAAGGGGGGAAAAATCTCATTTACTTATATTCATTCATTATAATTTTCTTATATGACTGTTTCCAATTATTTTATATTTGAAAATATATAAAATCATGATACTAAGAAATAGACTTCATAAGCAGCCTTCTTATGGCTGAGTAACCAATACAGTAGACTATACTTTTTTGCAAAACAGAGAGAGTGAACACTGGTAACATGCTCTTCTCTTATCTCAAAAGGCATGTGCCAGGATGCTTATTGACTCTGAAGTGTGGCCAACAAAGCATGCATGCACAAATGATAGTGAAACTGTCAGCAGAGAACAGACCTTGGATGTTAACATGCCTCAAGATGCCTCGTAGATGAGCCCCTTTGAGGAGCTAGTAAAGGAAGTAGATGATGATAAGACATAGCTGCCAGGGAGCAAGTGGGGAGAAAGCATTTCCTGCCTGAAGCAAGTTTAAATATCATTAATCTCACTATACTGCTGGAAAGGGGAGGTCAGTAGTTAGAAAAGAAACTTACAACTGATAACAGGTTACTACTTCAGGACAGCCATTAGCATCCTACCTGCCTATCCACACACCAGTTTTCTATCTCTCAAGTTCAGGATGGCTCTTGTATTTTGAAATGCTTGCAAAAAAATCTCAAATGAGAAACACTATTTCATGATATGTGAGAATCACATGCAATTCAAATTTCGATGTTCCTATATCAAATTATATTGAAACATAGCCACACCATTTGTTTATAAATTATCTATAGCTTTTTCTGAGCTACCTAGGAGGAGTTGAGTGGTTGTGACAGAGACAGTCCAGATGATGAGCAAAGCCTAAAATATTTACTGTGTTTTTAAAAGAGAAGTTTGCAACCCTGGCTTTAGGAGATTTGGAAGAGAATGACAATGCATCTGCAAACATCCTTGTTGGGATAGTATTGCACATTACATGACCCAATGTTTCCACATAATACTGATTCATTGTTAGTGACCTATGGAGAGGCTCATGGGGTTGGGTATGCAAGATAAAAGGTGCACATTCCTATTTTATATACAACACCCACCATTAACCCCTCAAAGAATATATTTCCCTTACTGAGGGGTCACAGACTATTCACTGGTGCATTATTGATGAAATTTTTGTTTGCTTTTTAAATTAAAAAAAAAAAAGCATATTGAGCTACTGGAAGTGTTGGGTTATGTGTTCTTAAGTATCCCAGTAAGACATGCCACCTACCGGCTAGCTGCCATTTCAGATGCAGTTTCCAAGTGATTTACATTGTATTGGATGTTATAGGTAATCTAATTATTACTTAAAATATATGGGAGATTGTATGGAGGTTATATGCAAATATAATGCTTCCATATGAGGGATTTGAGCATTTAAGATTTTGAGATCTTACGGGATCCCTTATTGATACCAGTGGACAATTGTGTTGTTTGCAAAAGTCCTGTGAAGAGCAGAAGGGAGATATTTTTCTCTGCTTTGTAAATGACCATGGCTTAGACTGGTTAAAAGACTTGGCTAGGGCCAGACAGCTTTTAGCAGCCGAGGCAAACTCTGACCTGGAGTCTACTTTACTTCCCATGGCTTCTCTGTGAAGCACAGCCATAGAACTGGGTTGCTCAGCCCATTTTATAGAGGACTGTGCTATAGTCCAGAAATTGTGGTGCTTATATTCCTCCTCAGTGGTGGTCACCACTGACTTAAAAGATGAATTTTACACTATAGGTATTTTTTGGTATTATTTTAAAATTATGATGATGTTGAATCTCTGGCTCTGCCATACACATCTGTTGCTCTATTGTCAGCCCAAAATAAAACACAAATTCCCATTCATGATTCCCCTTACCACATGACACCAATTGAGGAAAAGCAGATTATGTGTGCAGAAAAAGAGTGAAAACTTGAGGGAGACACATCTTTAAAGAAAGTTTACGTTCTTTGGAATACAGGAAGTTTATGTTCTTTGGGACTGTTAATTAGCAGTCTCCATCCTTGGAATAGCTCCTTCTGCCCACCTCATAAATCCTTGGTACTTTTCTCTTCCATATACTGATCAGGGACAATTGGCTCCTCTTCAGAAGCTGCTTCAAGGATACCCAAATGGTTACTCTCAAATGTCAGTGTCAAGCTGCTGAAAGGGTACCTGCTGACTCCTCCTTCCTTCCCACAAACAGCACAGTTAGGTTATAAGTTCATGTTTGCCCTCTTGAAATGGTCCTCCCTCTGGGATTCAGTTGTTGAGGTCACAGAAATGGCCTGAACCCAATTCTCCTTGGGAGGAATCATTGTTTTCCTCTCTGTGCCATGGAAATATTTTTATTTCTTGTGGCTTAATGACAGGGAGATGGTCTGTGAATTGTATTGGTAGGTGATTCTGCTGTTAGTATGGACACATACAGTGTAGTTACACAAACCCCTGTGTTATGTGTAGACCGTTCCCTTGCTGTGCTTCCTGATTCCATGATAAACCCAGGAGGTATGGGCTGCTGCTTGTGTGATGTGGCACTCTGTTTTATGCCAAAATATCTTTTCCAAGTAGGAGTACACTCTAAAATAATTCTAAGAAGTTTAGTACTATGAATACATAAACCAGAAACACAATCATTATGTTCATTTTTTGGGACACGGGACTATGCCATATAATATAGTATGGATGGAATTATGTACTATAATTATGCATAATATACTTTCTTAATATACTTTTTTGAGGTTTGTTTGCAGCAGTATCACTGCAAACATGAGGAATGAATTGCACTAAGACTTTAGGAAAGCTACCCTGTCAATAGGCCATAGGAATTTTCAGTTTAATTGAAATCTTATGAGGCCAGTGTTGTATATGTGGTCTGTCATTGCCTGAAGTATTGTTTTGTAGCAGATGGCCATATATTTTGTGTTCATCTCCATATTGTAAATATTCAGCACCAAGTAGGCAATAAATAAATGCTTGATGGCAAACTTACTAAGAATTCTGAAGCTTATGTTTTGTGCCACATGACTTCTTACATTGGCTGAATTGTGTAACTCTAAGGTTCAAAAATTGGTTGTTGTGTCACAAAGTTATTTATCTCAGGAGTTTTCCAGTGTGGCCGCTCTCCACATGTTAAATTGTCCTCACAATTCTGTCCTTGCTGTCTTAGACCTTGCCTTTCCCTCATCTTTCACATGTGCATTCCTGTGAGAGATACCAATCCATGTCATTCTCACCAGTTAACTACCTTCGCACTTTGTTTTACCTTTAAATGTGTTATTTGTCTGCTGCATCTTAATGAAAAATAGCCTCTTTTTTTTCTTAGGTTCTTTGTGAAATGTTTTATTATAATGATGATTCATCATTGTTTCTAAAAATTTAGAAATTACTGATAAACACAGCAAAAAAAAAATAAAAAAGTACGGAAGTAGACACTATGAAAGATAACATAACTCTAAGCGTTTAAGAAAAGTTACTCTAAATAATATTGGGAAACTTCACTTTACAGACTGAAAACACTTTCCCATGATAGTCAACATTCCTCCAGATCAAGGGTTAGAAAAGTTTTCCTAGGGCCAGAGAGTAACTATTTTAGACTTTTTGAGATATGCTGTCTCTGTTTCAATTAAGTTCTACCATTATAATGCAAAAGCAACCACAGGCAAAATGCAAAAAATGGGTATGACTGTGTCCCTATAAAATCATGTGGCGGGCCAACGTTGGTCCATGAGCTGGGCTGTAGTTTGCCTGTGCTTCTCTAGAATATCCTTTTTAATGCCTAAAGTATTCTACTTTATCAATAAGTATCTTCTTTATTGATGATTTTCTTAACCAGTCAGAGGAATAGCAGATGTTTGGCGCCTTATTTTATGCTTGGTACATTGCCTGGTTTATTTTATTTACTTTCTTTGACTCTTGCCCATGACAGTGTGAAGTGTATATGTCATTCTTGCTGTGCTACAGATGTAGAGACTCGGGTCAAGAACAGGTAGGTAATTTGCCGAAGGTTGACCATGTAGTTAAGTCAAAATTTGAATTGGAGTTTTAAAAGCCAAACTTTTAACTATTCATTATATGTTCATGCACATTGGTGGTTATTTCCTTAGGATAAATTCCTAGAATTAGAATAACAAGTATATTCTAGACCTTTGATATGTATAAATCGGTTGATAGATATAGCCCAGTCCTATTACTTTAGTGGTATATAAAAGGGCTGAGCTTCTTATCTATAATGAAGGCTCTTTTTAACTTTTGCTAATTTAATGGGTGAAATGAACATCATCTTTTTCAATTACATTAAAAATGATGAAGGCAGATGAAAATTTATCGTGTGCATATTTCTCATCTACTTTTCTTCTTAGGTGAAATTCTCTTTCATGTTCTTTCCCCCATTATCCCATGAGTGTGTTTGTCTTTTCTACCAATTTGTTACTGTTTCATATAAGGGATTGATGTGGTGTTTAAGTTGATGCTACATTGTTTGTTTTAAAAATAGCTCTTTCACTTTAAAGAGATGTCTTTACAATTTCAGAGAGCACAGAGCAAAAACATTTAGTTTAGCAAAAACTCTCTTAGAGTTCTTGGATTAAATAAAACCCCCAGTACTGTAAGAGGGAACTTGATTCTGTTGTGAAACTTGTCCCTTTAGTTTCTATCTCTTAAGTCACTAGAATTTGTGTTCTTTAATTGGAACTACTTCTTTGCTGTGGCCATGGCAACATATCTTAGCTGCCATGAACAGCACATATCTTGACAAAATATTTTTTTAGAGAGTGGCTTTTATATGAAATTCATTATTCAGTGTATTCGTGGAGAGTCTAGATGAATTAATTGACGACAGGTGCATAATTTTATACTAGTAACAGTAACAAAAATGGTAAAATTAACAACTATCTACTCATCACCTACTATGTTCTAACCATAAAGATAACTGCTTTATATAATTTCTTTCTATCTTCATAGTAACCCATGTTATAGATACTGCTGTTATCCCTATTTTATACATGAAGAAACTAAAGCACCAAAAAGTAAAGTGGATTGCTGTGGGCTGTACAGCTTGTAAGATGTGGAACTTCACTTTGACCTTGATTTTCTGTGGTCTGAGACTTATAAGCTTATTATAGAAAAGACTTTGAGGTGTATGCTTAATTCATTGGTGATGACATAGGTGACAGATATTGACTGTTATGGTTACAGTCCTCATCACTGGAATGTAAGACAACACTGGGAGGATAGACTGTAGTCAGTCTGACCCAAAATTCATAACACCCTCTTATAAGGACAATGGTTTTGATACTGATAGGGTATCAAAAGTACTGGAATACCCTGATATCTCCTATCTTGAACTTCTCTTGAGGATAAACAAATTGAAAGGTCTCTGATGGAGAAAAGTGAAGTTGCAAAACATTTTAGACCTTAGGGCAGAAAACTGTCCTTATTGACCACTTAAATTGCTCCCCATCCCCTAACAATTTTCATCCAAATTCCTTTGCCCGCCAATTAAGAGTTTAGGCTTCTCTCACTTGACTCCATTATACTTATGCAATTTTCTGGGCATACAAACCTGACCCAAACACAGTATGTGCTTTTCCTTTTCTCTCCTTTGTTCAACCTTTCTTTCTACTTAGAATGTCTTCCATTTCTCTGACCCTGCCCCATCTCCATCTGTCAGAATTCTGGGTCTCCCTTAATGTTGCAATCAAATGCTACAATAAGGATCAATTTCTGATATTTACGAACAAAAATGACTTCTCCCCCTCTGTTTGATTATTATGGTTATTTATATTGGTCTCAAGTTGCTTTTAACCTATTTACTTAGAGAGAGAGAGAGAGAGAGAGAGAGAGAGAGAGAGAGAATGTGTGTGTGTGTGTGTGTGTGCACGCACGCACACTCATGGGTATCTTTTCCCTCCAACTCTATGGGAAGACCTTTGAAAGTTGGGTTCTAATTCACTTTTGTGTTCCCTGTAGGACTCTCATGACTCCTTAAATATGGTAATTTTCCAAAGGTAAATGCTGACATGCCTTAATTCTGTTCTTCAGAATTCTGACTCTGGAGGAAATGAAATAGCCATTTACAGTTTTACTATGGCTTGAACTGTGTTCTTGTCCCCCAGATCTGTATGTCAACATCCTACTAGCCAGGACCTCATAAATGTGATTTTTCTTGGAAATATGATTCTCCTAGATGGTATCGGTTAAGATGAACTCATTCTACTCCAGTATGACTGGTGTCCTTATAAACAAGGTAGATTGTGCATAGACACAGGCACAGGAGAATACCCTGTGAACACTTGGAGTGTGCTACCATCATCCAGAGGGCTACTCGAAGCCAAGACAAGGGCCTGGCCTAGGTCCCTCCCCAGAGCCTTGAGAGGGCATATGATCTTGCTAGTACCTCAAGCTCAGACTCTGGCCCCAGGACAGTGACACAATACATGTAGTGTGTGGTATTTTGTTCCAGCAGCCAACAAACTAATCATGATCCTGGTGTTTTTTACTATCTCCGTAACTAACAAGATGTTTTCAGCATCCTCACAACCAACTACATGAGGTGTTTCTGACAGCCCTGCTGAGGTGGGGGTGGCCTGATAACCAAGCCACTATAAGCCTTGCTTTTTGTGTCCTCTGGTGGTGGACTGGAGTTCTCAAGGCTCTCTTGGCATCTTCAACACCAGAAACGGCACATCAGACTGAGCGCTGTTCTTCTCTAAACATCTTCTCTCTTGTAAGCCCATCTCAACTGTAGTTTCCATTTCCTCAGTGGTCCCTCCCTTTTCTCATCCTCAGTTGAAAAAAAAATAAGGCAAAAATTCTTCAATGCCAGGTTCTGGTTATTGCACAGCAGTAATTGGTCAGGTGGATGGCCTACCCCTCACACAGAGATTGTATTCTTAGTTTCTGTTTTCTGACACATGCTCAGGAAAGTGGCCACTGAAGATTGGGATGTTGGTGGAGTGGAGGTGGGAACATTGCCCTTCTTATAGGGGTGTAAGTGAAATGCTGCAGATCCAGGGCTACGAGGTGGACTTCTTTGCACCTTTCAGGGTTATGTACTGACTCGGGCACAACCGTAGGAGGCTCCTTGGTCTCCTCGAGCCTCTCTTAATCTGTAAATGGAGGTAATTATGGTGCTTGCCTCAGAGGGGTGGTGAGAGAACTAAATGATTCCAAGCATGTCAGGAGATGAGAGCCTATGGCCTAACAGGTGCCCATAAATGTTCCCTTGTATCATTATGCCTTCAAGGAAACCTTGTCACCCTTTATCTAAACTACCTTCTTATTTTTCATAAAGAAGGGTCTATTTACTGTTCAGTTTCCCCTGCTTTTCCCTGCACTCTGCCAATTTCACACATTTTAAGAAATGTGGCAGTAGTTTACACACAGATCCAGGGCTGGCCTAGCAGGGAATTTAGAGCAAAGCTCCTGGGATCTATTTGCCTGAGCTCCTGGGCCTCTTCTGGCTGCAAAGTCCCCTGTGCTTACCTGTGTTTGTGTTGTTTAGCATCCAGTGACCAAGGGCACAGCTTGGTGACTGGCCTCTAGGGGCCTTCAGCATCACTGGGGGTCTTTCTAATTAGTTACACTGTTGAGCATGCAAGTATTTATCTTGCAGGCAAGAAGGGCTGCTGGGAATAGCTGCCTAACATGAAATCTAGGCAACAGGACAGGTGTTAGTTAAAAGCACATTACCTGTGATTTTGGGGCACTAGCAGAACCCAGACAAAAAAATATGAGGAACCCCCCCCCAGCAATTGTTTCTCCTAGTTGTATCCTCCTTATCGGGTCACTCCTAAGCATTGCAGACTCTGCAGCTAATTTTTCTTGACTAACATGTCCTTTATCAATGGGGATTTATTAGGCACTTCTGGATGCCAGATCTATTAGAAGGCCTTGGTGATAAATGAGATGTAGATAAGACAATCCTCTCTGAAAGGAAAATACAGCCTACTCATTGAGAGAGACCCTATTATTAGCCAACAGTTGAGGGAATTGGAGGGTCATTGTATTGATTATGGGATCTTGGGAGTGGGGTTTGGAATGGGGACTACTGGGAGATCATCATATTTGCCATTATTGTTATACTGTTCCTACAAGATTCAGATTTGTCAGGACAGGGATTGTGATTATCTTTTTATTGCTTTAGGTATAGCTTCAATAAACATTTGATGAGTAAGGGAATTAATTAACATTTAAGCCAAGAATTTAAGGGTGAGGAGCTATTGGGAGGAAAATGTAGAGGTGGGGAGGGAAAGGGAAAGGAAAGGGGCAGGAGAATAAAGTGGTTGTGTAAGAAGGTCTGCAGGGGAGGAAGCAGCATGTACTCCTTGAGAAGAAACAGACTGTTGTTCTGAGCACTGGTAGCTCCAGTGATGGGGTAGTACAGAGCTATTTCAAGGTGGAGGCTTGGAGAATGACTGAATTCTTAGCACTTAACAGAAAAAAGGCATGCTAAGATTTGATACACATGTTCTTGGGTATAGGAAGTGGAAGAGATGCCTGCAGCAATCTTAATGAGAGGTGGTGGTAGCTGGATGAATTACTGACACCTCAGATGGAGAAATGAATAGATTCAAAAGTGACTACGGATGTAAAATTGTAAGGACCTGAAAAGTCGTTTCAATGAGGGAAGAAAGGAGAGATGTCTGAATGATGACCAGACCTCTGAGGGGTGCCAGAGCCATTCAGTGGCATGGTAAACAACTTAGAAAAGGAGCAGTAGAAGGTGATTCACATGTGGCTACATTGATTTTCTTCTAGGAAGTCCAGTGGGTACCTTGTCCATGTCAGCCTTCACCACAGAACAGTTTGGTCTGAGACACAAGTATGAACTTGCCTTGGCATTTGAGACTTTAAGATTTCATAGCCTAGACATTCACAGATGAAATACAAAAGACCTATGGACTTTAGAAATTATTTTAGCATCTTAATACGTGTGCATTGCTCTGGAGAACTAGCTTTGTATTGAAACCTTCAAATGTCCATGTCCTCCAGTGGGTTAAGCCTTGATGGGTATGGTTTTTGAGGCTGAGAAAGTAGATGAGATTCTTCAAACAAGAGTGAGAAGAAGTGAAAGGAACTGGGGGCTGTGCTGTGGGAGATCCAGATTTCAGGAATGGGGGCTCCTATGCCAAATCTGAAGTTGGGGAGTCAGAATATGGGAGACGAGATAAAGCTTTACAGATAACAACTACTACTATGGGTGAAGCACTTTTACATACATTGCCATTTTGTTTCTCAGGAGCTCAACCAGATACAATTTGACTCAGTTATGGTGTCAGTTATGGTTTAGAACAAAGCATAACAACCTGGCTATAAATTACAGAAGGCATTTCATACAAGGGATCAGGTGCTTACAAAATCACAGGAAGGGCGAGTCCCAGGAAAAGATTTCCGGAATAACGTAAAACCAAGGTCATAGTGTAGCACTGGGGCTGTCATCCAGTATCAGGAAGCTGGGGTTGAAAAGCCACAATGACTGTGACCATTGAGGCAATGGCTCTTTTGCTGTCCTGAAACTGGAAGAAGGAGGCTGGATGTGGCTGCAGTTGGACAGTCTCCTGGACTGTGACCTTCCTTGATAGCAGTGAACAGTTGAGAAGGGGCAGATGAGGGGTCTCCATCTTACTCCACCTTCTGGAGCTTCTTGCATGCATGTTAAATCAGTGGAGCCCAATTTTTCCTGGATCCCCTGAGGCAAAGAAGTCTGGAAAATATGTTTAAGTATACCACTTGTCTACCTAAAAAGAGTGAAATGGAGCTGGAGAAGGGGTCTCTTGTTTCAGTAAAGGGCCAATAATAAACACAGTTGGTGGTTTGTATCTACAAATTGTGTATCTGCAGAGGAAACAAACTGTGGATTGGAAATATAGTTAGGCCTGTGATGGATGCATCTATACTGAACATATACAGATGTTTTCTTTGTCATTATTCTCAGTACAACATGGCAGTGCATTACATTTACTTTGTAATAAGTATCGTAAGTAATGTAGAGATTATTTAAGGTACACAAGAAAAGGGAAAAGAAGAAAAGTAATTGGAATAAGGGAAAGGAGGAAAGAAGGAAGAGAAAAGGAAAAAGACATGATAGGGCATGGGATATGAGTATTAACTGTTCTTTTCCAATAACTAATACAATTAGCAGTATAGTCTGATAGGGCTATATGTCTCATATGTTTAGATAAATTTTACATGTCCATATCTGTTAACCTAAGCAACCTTCTTGAAGGTAACAATATGCAGTATTACAACCATTGTCAAATTCCTGTCATCTTGTTTTGTAAACCTATACTGTTATTGTATTTGGTTTCTTGTTGTTTGTCTGTATTGCCTTTTGTTTTTCTTTTCTGTGCCTTTTTAATCTTAAATTAAAAAAAATAAAGTACACGGGAAGTTGGGCAGAATTTATATGCAAATATTCTGCCATTTTACACAAGGGATATGAGCATCACTGGATTTTGGTTCTCTCTAAGGAGGTCTGATGTCAATCCTCATGGGCACCAAGGGACAACTGATGGTTAGATTTTTTGAGTTACAGTTTTAACATTGTGGCTCAAAAGCAACCATACACAGTATGTAAGGGAATGTTCACGGTTGTGTTCCAATAAAATTTTATTTATAAAAACAGATGGCAGGCCTGATTTGGCCTATCGGCCATAGCTTATGACCCCTGAGATAAGCTAGTTGATTTGCAATAATTGTCATAGATACTTTTTATAGATTTGGTGATGAAAATCAGGAGAGTCAGTTATTCAGCCAGTGCAAGTGAAACTATATCTTTGTGATTTACATTCGAGGAAACCATGATGCCTGTCCCCTGCACTTACAAGGCTAAAAGGAGATAAAATGAGTGCTTTGTTTTTGCAGAAGATGATGTATGCTCCAAAATTAATGCACAATACTTTTGAGAGTAAGCCATTTTAACAAGAAAAGTCAGGATAAGTTTCACTGTGGAAGTAGTTTGAGCTAGTTGTTGAGGGAAAGTAGAACTTTAACAAGTAGAGATGGGTGGGAAGGAATTAACGGAATATTTTAGGTGAAACAAGGAATGTCAAAACAAGTTTGGGAAAGCAGAGAGGATTGAAACTCATCTGCACATTGTGACCTTCTAGGATATTAGCATAGATAAGACTGGATTATAGAGAACCTTAGATATTAGGATTAAGAATCTAGATTTTAAAAAGAGGAGGACTGATAGTTTTTGAATGAATTGTGACTTTGGGAAGAATTGTCTGGTTTTGCTTAGTAGGGTGTTTTGAGTCAGTAAATGGCCAATAAAAATTCACTTGGAAAGTTATTGTAGTATCATTGCCTTGTGATACAGAGGAAGAAGTGCAGTTGAGGGATACCTTGAGCCATTCATCAAACTCAAAAACTTGTAAATGTAGGTGGGTTTTGATAGGAAGTGATAAAATGAATAACAAAACTTGGAAAATTAGGAGCCAGACCTCATTTTTGTGAGGAAGCTGGTAGGATCTATATTGGATATGAGGAGAAGAAACATGAATATAGAGCAGATAATTGGAAATGTAGGTTTGATCTTCAAAATGGAGTTGGTTGGGAACTATCACTTATGGGTGGACAGAGAGCTGCTTAAGACCTCTGGTCTCTAAGGGGGTGAACAGTGGAGGATGCCTACATGAGGACAAAGTGAACTTAAATAACCAAGGATGAGGAGAGGGACAAGTAAAAGGAAAGTGGACTAGGGGAGTAAGTGGAATGCCAGCATAGGATATTGTACTCAAAGAGTCAAGGAAAGGAACTGTTTCTAGGTAAAAGAATGGCCAGGAATATCTTATGGCACTACAAAGTCAAAAAGTACAGCCAGCAGTATGCAGGATGAATAGGTCCTAGGACTCCATGGATACCAACATTCACAGATGTTCAAGTCCGTTACATAAAATGCTATGGCGTTTGCATATAATCTGTGCACATTCTCCTGCATACTTTAAATCATCTCTCAACTACTTATAATGTCTAACACAATGTAAATGCTGTGTAAATATAAATAAAGAACAAAATAAAAGATGTGTCTTTCTCAAATGGGAAGGGGATCAAGAGATGGAGAAGGAAGGGAGTGAAAGGGAATGAAAAAAGGAATTAAGGTGTATTATGTACAGGTATCAACTCCCTACAAGAAATGTAAACATTATGTACTGCAAACATGTATTACTTAAAAACAATAAAAAGAAAAGTGTGTGTGTGTGTGTGTGTGTGTGTGTGTGTGTAATGCTTTCCAGGGGTGGTGGTGGTGGAGGTGGTGGGTACCTTCAATCATTGGTTTCTTGAATCCAGGTATGTGAAATTCATGGTTATAGAGGGCTGAGTACATTCATGAATGGTCCTTCAAGTTGGTGATTACACAACCACTGTGGGCTCCAGAGGAATTTGATATTGGGAGGAAAGAAGAAAAAAGAGAAGAAAAAAGAGGGTTAAATTTGTGTTTGTTTTAAAGTTGATTAATTTTCAGTGCCTCAGTATAAAAAGTGACTTGGATTGATACCATATCCCACTTTCTCCAAGGCTTTCCCTAAGAAAAAGCAAGTCAAAGAACACCATATTGTTCTTTCTGGATTTCAGAATTTATTTTTTGGGGCCAGTTATGTCTACTTGGTTCTGCTTTGGGCTCTGCCACTGGCTTTCCCTGGCAACCCATAAGGTCAGGCACCACTGTGTACAGTTGTTAAGAAACTAGCTGCTTCCAGTCGCTGGAGCCTTGCTAAATTTGGAACACACATGAGTCTCAATCTAGTTTTCATCCAGTGGGGGGAAAAATAAGACCCTGGCTTTGAAATTTCAGAGGTTGCCCATTTGTGGAATATGAAATCAGTGTGTTGATGATTGTTGTCTTACTTTAAAGAATTCTTTTTAAAGTATCACTGGAGAATTGTGCCATGCTGTGAAAGTTTAGTTCTCTCCAGGGCATTTTCTATAAGAAAAAAAAAAGTATTATGTTCAAGCCTCAAAAGGAACTGAATATTTTATACCAATGCTTTCTAAGATAATGAATAAAAATAGGACATATGTGCACAACAGTGAAACTCAACAAAACAACAAATCAAGCACATACTATATTTGGGATGGAAAGATTTTACTAGTGGAAGCTAAAGACATGTTTTAACTGATATTTTCTTTCACACCTTGATTTGTGGCTTCCATAACATAATCACTGTGGTCTCAACTTGGTTTGAAATGGATGCAAAAAGAAGTATTTGAATTAATCTCCCCTTCCCCTCCAGTGGAGTGGCTCTGTCTCCTCTCTCATGTTTAAGCAGTTAGTTATGTTGTACCTAAACAGCCCTCAATTAGGTTTGTCAGGAACTCTCCAGAGATTAAAAATGTTATAGTATTCTTTTAGATTTTTCGGAATTTTAATCTTTTAAGTACTTAGACATATATTAATCTCATTTGACCTCATAGCAATCTGTGAAATAGGCAGCCCAGATATTACCATTGAGTACCTGTGTTACAGACAATGGAACTGGAATTCTAAGTGGTAAATGAATTAGCCCACAGTCCAAAAGTTCATTAGTGACAGGTTCAGAGCTGAAGTTCAGATGTTTTAGCTCTAAATTTATTACATTTCTCTCATTCTCATTTGGGTAGCATTTGCAGCATCATTCTTAAGTACTTCAACATCTAAGCGTTGTATAACATCATGTTGTTTCTGGAAATACATTGATTGTGGAGGACCCAGAAGCTGAAACCGCAGCTTAAATGACAATCTCATCAGAGATTTGGCCTTTATTGAATGGAGGTCTCTTGTGAAGAGAGGCATACATTGAGGCAAGAGGCTTGCTAAGTGGAAAGTTCTAGTGCCTGGGGATGGGAATGGTTGATGGTGATGGTTCTGGGGCAGGTGGCACATGCGGCATACTTTGTAAATACTGGAGGAGGCATGGATTGGGTGTTCCTGGGAGGTAGCATTTTCCATGTGTTACCCTCTAAACACTGCTGCCTTTGATGCAAACATTTGGCACTTTGTACCCACAAACTTTACATCGGCTTAGTCAACTGACTTCAGGTGGACAATATTAGGGAAAAACTACATCTACATACAGCTTTTTTACTTTGTCATTACGTCTTAAACAACACAGCATAACAATTTTTTGTATGCCATTTATGTGGTATTAAGTATTATAAGTAATCTAGAAATGATTTAATGTCTGTGTGAGGATGTGCCATATGCAAATACTATGCCATTTTACATAAAGATCTGAATAGCTACAGATTTTTGGTCTCTGTTGGGGTTCCTGGAACCATTCCCTCTGTGGATAACCAGGGCAGCTGTACTTGTTTTTACAAACAAGTGCATTTGTTCCTTTTTTGGAAATCAGTCTGTTATCTCGCCTCGCGGTTTTCTGTATGTGGGAGCTTGTACTTCAGTTAAATTGAACGCTTCTACTACTGAAAAACTGAACTCAGTGACGTTGCCAATATCTTAGCCTTCAAGTAGTCTTTAAATATTCTTAACCCTGGGAGCTGGTCCAAGAAATTGCCTGTTCTTTGCCCTGCACCACTCAGCATATAACTCCTAAATTCCTGCTGACCAAAGATATGTGAAGCACAAATCGATAAGCGTTTTGCCTCTTTATTTTGGAGAATGAAATAATGAGTGAAAGAGAGCCCCCCACAGAGTCTTTAAAATATTATCATTACGGTATTCTATGGATTAATAGAGCCACCAACTACTCATTTGTTGATCACCATGTTAATATACCCCCTTGAGTGGTTTCTTAAAAACAGTTGTATTGAGATAAAATTCACATATGAAGTGTACAATTCAATGCTTCTTGCTATATTATTAGTCTTTTAAAAATGTGATATATATATAAAATTTGCCACTTGGATGATTTTTTTAATATGTAACTTAGTAGCATTGATTATATTCACAATTTTTTGGTAACCATCAGCACTATTTCCAAACCTTTTCATTGTTCCAAACAGAAATACTGTAACCACTGAACAATAGCTCCACATGAAAGCACTGTTTAATATATTTTGATTACATAGATGTGGGACCTTTGAGGAAGAGTTTTCTTAGTTTAGTCTTTTATGAAAAGTTTTATTTTTTTAGAAATTTCGTATTGTTCTCTTAGGTAGCACCCTCCAAGAAAAGCATGGGGGGTATTATTAATGTCTCTCTCAGGATCAGTGCTGCGAGGGAAAGAAAGAAGCGGGGTCAGGCAGGAGACATGCTGGGTTGTAGTCACTGGGCCTCATGCTAGCCTGTGGAACTCTGGAACTGGGATTCCTGAGTTGGGGTGTTATTGACCCCTCTAAAACTCATGTTAAATTTAAGCTACCAATGTGATGGTATTAAGAGGTGGGATCTTTAAGGGATGGTTCGATCACAAGAGCTCTTCCCTGGAGAATAGATTAATACTGTCATGTGAGGAGAGGGTTATTTTCTGGTGGGAGTGAGCTCTTGATAAAAGGATGTTTGCTCTTCCCTCTTTGTCTCAGACAGACTAGCTTGCACTTCTGCCATATTGTGCAAATGAAGGCCCTCATTAGATGCTAATACCTAATCTTGGACTTCTTATCTTTTACAACCACCAGTGAAATAAACTTCTATTATTTATAAAGTACTCTTTCTGTGGTATTCTGTTATGGCAGCTGAAAGTGGAACAGTATATGGGAAACAGAGATGGGTCTTTGTCCGTTCACATCATCCAGTCACAGGCTGCAGCAGGATGGCCCCAGGAAGGGCAGATACTTGATAATTCTCTTCCACCAAGGGTAAGACAGAATGGACAGCTCAGGGTCATGAGTCAGAAGCATTTAAGGCTGAAGCTAGAATGCTTAGTTGATAGTTCCTTAAACTACTGCTCACTGGGAAAACCTTGGCATTTCAAAAAGTGTATGTCTGATTTGATTGGTATGGGTTGAGAAGTAGGTGAGGGAAGTTTCCCACATCTCCAAAGGGCAACACAGATTCAGAACCACTGTTTTCAGTGTTGAATGGGTGTCAGTGTTGTAGTCAGGATTTGCAAGGGAAACGATTTAACATGTAAGTTATAGGATTGATTTTTCTTCCACTCAAAAAATCAAATACAAAAGAGTGCAGGATATCTGTCCATACACTGGGGACCCAAAGAATCTAACTGAGGGCTTAGATTCCATGGCAGTGTCCTTTATGAGACCAACTGAAGACCTAAAACCCACTGTAATGTCCTTTATGAGTCCAACTGGAGGCCTAAAGCCCACGACAATGTCTCACACAAGTCTGTTTTACTGATCTGCAGTGGCAAGGCCCACAGGTCAGTTGTGGAAACTAGAAAGTCTGTGCCAATGGAATAAAGGATCTGTGCCAGCAGGTTGAGGGATCTGCACTGGAGCCAGGAAGCAGTGCTCAAGGTAAGGACCAAAGCTCCCTCAAAAAGTATCACAGCCAACCTCAGTGAAAATGAGCTCTTGAGCTCCTCTGATGATGAAAACAGCCAAATTCATATCAGGAAGGTCAGTGTGACAAGTTTCTCCAGGAGAACCAATAACACCACCTCCTTCTTACCAGTTCTCCTTTTTATGTTGCTGGCAATACTCCTTAGGTGGGCTCCTCACACCCAGCTCCACACTGGTTCAGTTCAGCTGGGTGTTACAAGTTGACCACCACAGTCAACATACTGGGACTACCATTTCTTTGTTTTTATTTTAATAATCACTATTATGTGTTGAATATTTGTATGCTTGAGGTTACTCACTACTGCTGTAGGAGATGCTGAACTTTGGATTTAGGCATATTTGAACTTGGCTGAAACATTTAGCAACTCTGTGAATTAGTCTACTACTAAGACTATGCTACTGTGTTTTAAAAAAATATATGACTGAATGGTGCATTTGAATGGGTGAAGGACACTTATGAATCAATATAAGAACAGTGAATATCTTCATAAAAATTTGACAAAAGCCAATATGCATAATTCATAATGAAAAAATTAAAATTCAAATTGTTTTTTTTATTTAAAGAGAAAAACAGGAAAAAGGTAGAAATATTACAGAATTTCAAGAAAAGAAGATAAACAGAAATCACTAGTTGATAAATTACATATTGTTCTTTTAGAAATAGTTATTCAAGTTACAGGATTAAAGCACACAAAGTGGACACTAAAGCAGTGAGAGTGCAAACAGATCTGTTCAACAATCCAACAAGAACCTAGAAATATGGTCATCAATCCCACACACCTAAACATACATGCAGCTATATCTTTTATAGTGCTTCCTATTTCCTCTTTTTTACAATAGCAATTATACATTTTTAAAATTTTATTTAAAGAGAAGAAAAAAAAACAAAAAAGGGTAGCAACAATACAGAATTCTAAAAGAAAGAAAGAAAAAGGAGAATGAGAAAAAGCCCCACTAAGAAATCAGTAATTTATAAATTACGTACTGTCATCCTGGATGTAGTTGTTCAAGTTACAAAGTTAAAGGGTACATAGTAAATATTCAAACAGTCAGACTACAAACAGTTCTGCT